>CAIGQZ010035027.1:2262822-2294754 GCA_903798205.1 Danio tinwini
TGTGAAAAATTCCTTGCTTTGTTGATCAACGTATGCGGAATGTTTAAAAAAAAAAAAGGGCTAATAATTGTGTCTTCAACTGTATCTAGAGGTAAAATATTAAAATATTTTTTATGTTTTGCGTTAATTGAATGATAACGTAAACCTCAATGTTTTTAAAGTCAAAATAATGTAAACTGATCTGGTACATAGTTAATCGTTTTCTTTAAAAAATACCACCATGGCACTTTGACTGATAATGACCTTAGTTTAGCAGAGGGGAAAAAAATGATCCTGGAAGCAAAAAGTCCAACATAAACTACAATGTTTATTTTCACTTCCAATATAGCACACGAGCAAACAACCACAAGCCGTTTGCGCAAACTAACGAAATATTCGTTGTGAACAGCTTGTGTGTTTGTGTGGGTTAATTTTCCATAACCGTGCTTCTGAGTGATGTAACCGAGGGGAGCCCTGGCCAAGAGCAGCTCCAGACTGTGAGCAAATAAGCTCAACAAGGCTTAGCTTGTTGGATGAAGAGTGTCAGTGCTGGAATGGATTAGCGCAAACGGCTCTTGGTGCTGCCAGCACTGCTGATTTCCTTTTGTGTGCAGAAAATCTCACCCGTAACCTGTTAAACGACAAAGCCTCACAGCTGTGTCCATCTTTTATGTAGTTTGCCTAGTGCTTCGTTAGCAGAAATTTGATGTAATTTCCTGTTAAAACAGGATGTTTGGGTGGAACATTTTGGAGGACAACAGGTTTATCAATTACATCACATTCATGAATCATGACTTGCTACTTCCTAAGACCAAATTACACCTCATAGACAGATGGCAACAGACACTTTTAACAGTACCCATTTTTGGCAACTGAACTTGGTGGGTCGGCAATCATCAGATTGTAAGGAGAAGTGAGGAGCTGTTATCTGGTGTTTTTTTTTATGTTGGACTGCATCTGTTTGTGTGCTGTGAATTGGGTTTGTCTCAGTAAAAGGCGATATCCTTATCCTAATTTTAGAAAGCATCTGATTGGACGAAAATCAGTGTAGTGCAAGATGAGTCATTATTTATGATCAGGTGTACATTATTCAATGGCCCGCTGCCTTGAAAAAACATTTAAAAAAATTCTTGAGCAACTTTAAAATAAATATAAATCAAAGCTATATATTTTAATAATAACAAATCGGTAAAAATAAAATGCAGATAAAATGACAAATATGTTTTAAAAATTAAATAAACATAATAATTAGATAAAATGTTTTGAAAATTAAATTCTAAATATAAGTAAAACCACACAATTGTCATATGAAACCCTTTCACATTTCCGGGTTTCTCAGTAGTGGAAGTCGTCATAGTTGGGTAAACTCAGAGCGCAGAGAATGGGAGAAAACAACAAATAATTTGTTTTACAATCCAATTTGCTGAAATAATAAAAAAAACTCCACGATGGTGTTGGAAAAAAATAGTGTGAGACTGATGACGGCAGCCAAAGGAGAGAATAACATCAACTCTACTGTCCTGTCCCATAGACGCTGCATTAGAAACACCTTGCACAAGTGGTAATTCGCTTTTTGTAATTTGACGCAAAGATGATAGAATACATACGCAAATACATATAAATGGTCATGTTTTTTTAATCTAAATATTTAAAACTTTCAAGGATTTAAAATTATGATGACCGTTAAACGCATCATAACAGACTTGTAAAAAAAAGGTACATAAGAATGATTTCTAAAGGATCATGTGATCTGTAATCACACTGAAAAATCAGCTTTTCCGTCGCATGGATAAAATAGTTTTTAACATTAATTAAAATATAAAACAATCCTCCAAAGTCTAGTAATATCTCAAAACATTGCATTTTACTGAATTTCTTATCAAATAAATGCAACTCAAAAGACATAAGTGCAACTCAAAAAAACTCAAAAGACATTTAAAAAATATTAGCAACTCCAAACTATTGAGAATTTTCAGCATACCAGTTTAAAATTAATCTTTGTCTTATTTAAGATTTAAATAGTTTTTTGTTCAGTAGAATACTGAGTTTCTCACCAGCTTGCATGTACTTCTCCAGCTGTTCTCTTCTCTGATCGACTTCAGCCGGTGTGAGAGTAAAGATCTTCTTTGGTGGAAAAGCAGGCACCACATTATTTCCATATTCTTTTTTTATCTGAAAGGACACAAGGAGAAAAGTTTAGTTCAGTTATTAAAGTCAAATTCTGAAAAGGAAAAGTTGGTACTTGTGAGGGGACAAAATGAAAGTGTCCACTGTCTGCCCTTGTCCATTGTTAATGCTGACTGTGGCTCTCTAAAGGCACCAGGCTAATAAATCTTTTTACACTACACAACATTTCCTAAAATTATGCCTGCTGTTGCCAACTGTATCACTGGGATTTTATTAAATGGGGAAAATATATATAATAAATAAATTAAGTTTTTACCAAAATACAGAAACCGTTTCTGGGTGTTTTGGGTAAGCAAGTATTTTACAATACTTTAGAAATACTCAAAAACGCATCTGTCAATGTTTTCAAACTATTACACACACACACACACGCACGCACACACAGACTAATAAACAAAACTAATACAGAATAAATACCACAAACTAATACGAATATCAGGGGGAAAACATATTTAAATGCAAATTAGAAATCTTGCAGCTGACTGGAATATTGGAAGAGGGAGTGATTTAAATGTAATAACTAAAATAAAAATAAATGAAAGCTATTTAATTCATTTAAATAAAAAAAATGCATGCACATAATTTAATTAACCTATTTAAAAAAAGAAAACTGAAAATATTCTACTAATAAATACTAAGAAACTAAACAAAACAAAAAAACTAAACAAAACAAAAACACACAAAACAAAAACAAAACATAACAAAACACACAAAACAAACTAAACAAAAACACACACAAAACAAAACAACAAAAACAAACAAACAAAAACAAAAAACTAACAAAAACAAAACTAAACACACAAACAAAAAAACAACAAAAAACAAAACAACAAGACATACACAACAAAACAAAAAACAACAAAAACAAAAAACAACACACAAAACTAATTACACAAAACAATAAACACACAAAACAAAAACACACACAAAACAAAACAATAAACACGCAAAACAACACATAAAACAACACACAAAACAAAACAACACAATCAAAAAAAAAATAATAATTGTTAAATACTGTGACATTCTGGGCCCATTTTAAGGGCTAACCTAAGCTTCCAGCATGTCAGCCTGTATGGATTGCATCATATAAGCACGTATGATCTGACGAGGCCCTCAACGCCCTGTTTCCTAGCAACAGCAGCAATGAAACAACACAACACACACTTGATGGTGAGATCACTGAACTTCTCCAATCTCTTTCATGACCAAACTCACAGTCTGGCAAACTAGAGGTGTTTCAAAGGTAACAGCCAGATTCTTTCACGAAAACGACGCTTCGCTTCCACAGGACGACCACTCGACGACCACAAAAAAATTGTCCAACACTGCAGAATACGCTCACTGCTTAAGATGAGAAGTGCGTTTCACAGGCGCACTCAGTAAATTTAATCCAGTCCAAATCAAACATGTCTGTGCATTTCTCACACAACCTCAGTAAATATTTTGAAGCAAATTACAGGCTTTTTGTGGGCGGACTGCAGAGTGACTAAAACAAATCATGTCCAATTCCATCCAAGATATGAGATGTAATGTGCTTACAAGTAAGAGATAATCAACAGATTGCTGTGTGTTAAAGAGCCCCTATTATGGGTTTTTGAAAATGACTTTCAACGCAGTGTGTAACACAGCTCTAAGTGAAGTGAAATATCCAGCTAAGGCTTAAATCTAAAAGTGCGGCGTGTTTAAAACGATTGATTCATCTATAAAAGAGTCGACTCATAGTGGTTCGAATCAATCATCGATGTAAGGAGTCTTAGCCGTGTTGGTGTGACGTAGATACCGAACTCAAGCCCCGCCCATTTCTTGCGCGCACAGACCCGGGACAATTGAACCCCCCGGCCCCGCCCACAAACACTGTAGAAAGAAAAAGAGGAAGACAAACACTGTAGCAGATCCCAGTTCAATAATGTCGCAAAGACTATACTCTACCCTAAGAAGAGGTTGTAAGTTTATTTTTGCAAAAATACCTCAGCATTATAACCCCAGCCTTATGCTGTGTTCCCGTCATTTTTCTGATGAGTGCTGCAGCAATCTACACGCTTACAACAGTGGATTCATCTGCAATTTGTTAAAGAAAGGATCAGAAAAGACTATTTATGTATGGGAGTTTGTCAGAGTTTGACAGGAACTTTACAGTACACAGTTCATGGATCAGTTTCTTCATTTCACTAGTGTAAGTAAGTGTGATTAACAAGGTTGCCTCCTTGTTTTCGCTTGATTGCAAATTATGTATTTAATTGTGTTTTGTTACTTGTAACCGCTTGTACTGTATCTGGTTAACTCTTTATATTCTCATATCGTGTCTAAAACCATGTTGAAAATGCGCCACGTGCCACTTTGTTTAGAGATTTACAGATTACTGTTTGTCGTTGCTAATGCCACCGTCAGCTGTTCCTACACACGTGTGGCGGTCAAGTTTTCAAATAGTTCAGCTTTTGCCGCTGTGTGGATGTGTTTCGGGGGTGAGGTGTTATAACACTGTTGAGAACTGGGTACTGTGGTGTTAGTAACTGTACTATGGAGGGTGTTCCGGGCAGCCATTGCGATGGGATCCTATACCAAAGTTGGCAACCTTAATTACGGGAGTTTTCTATAAGAAACAACAAAACGGGAGGGTGGCGGGAGATGGGTCTGAAATACAGGAGACTCCCGGGAAAATGGGAGTGTTGGCAGGTATGTTCACACATACACTCTGCACTCTGACTACTTCAAAATTGTTGATAAGCCGTGGTGGGCATTTCTCTGTCTCCCGCTTAACACAGTCGACCAATCACAACAGACTGGACCATTAGACCAATCAGGGCAGATTAGCATTGCGCTAAAGAGGGGTTTGGGAACAAATGAATTGCTGAACGAATCATATGGGAGTTGATGATATAGTTAGGTAAAAATAAATGAATATTATTAGACAATAAAAGTTGCATGCATGCATGCATATCAAACTGTTGTTAGAGACCCCCGAAACCAAAATACGAGCTTTTTAATGCATAATAGAGGCTCTTTAAAACATTTTCAATGCACAGTGTAGGAACAAATCACCACCAAACATTGTTGATGCACAGCCATTGATTATCCAGCTTATTCCATGGTCATTTGCCAAGTTAATGCTAGTTTTGCTCGTTTTTCATCTGAAAGAGAAAAACAGCCGAAAATATGAGCCAATGAAACTAAATAATTTAACTACTGAGAAAAAATCACCTTTAAAAGTGGTCTAAATGTAAATATACTTGTGCAACATATATTGGTTTTGCAGTCCAGGTTCACAAATGTGCTTATTTAATAGGCTTGTGTTTTTTTTTTTATCAGTACAATACAAGTTACTGAATTTAATTTAAAAAGTATTACAAAATTACATTATTTAATAAAACAGAATGTAAAAAGAATTATTACAATTAATTTATGTTTTCAGTTTTCGGCCAAGTGCATTCAGAATTTTTGGTTTCAGCCCAGAATTTTCATTTCGGTGCATTCCTAGAATATTAGTCCCCAACTCCTAATCAGTGACAGGCAGACAGAGAGGGTAAATGACATGGGCATATCTAATAGCTCATAGTATCGTGTGAGCTACTTCTTCGCAAATATTTCAAGCATGTTTGCAAGTTGGTTAATCCCCATTGGCTCCCTGTATTACACAAAGATGAATGAAGGCTTTAGTAAATGTGATTGAGTTACTAGGGGTGTCAAAATAAATAGTTTCTTCGATGTACCACGATGCAGACGCGGACAATTTGATATGTCATTCGGCTATGTCATGGTAGAATACTATGGCGAAGGAGGCAAGAGCGAGTAAATAAAACGCTCCAAAAACTACTTAAAAAGCAGATAATTGTGCACAATTCACTGCTTTTGAGTTTGCTGGACAGTCTTTTACTGACACTGAAAAAGGTACAGCACACGAGCCGCTACTTCACTTCTAGGTTGAAAATGAAATCTGAAAAACTCCATCTCTGCCTCTCTTTCTCTCTCTTTCTTACTTTGGACATTTGGCCCGCTGGCATGTTCGTAAGGTAACTTTTCCTCTACTCTCGGCTAAAGCGATTGTTGTGGATCCAGACACGAGCATGTCTGTAGTGTGTATTTTCTCCACTGCGTCTAATATTAATTAACTGTGATAACTGTACATTATGTGCATAGACTGTATCCATGGCTGTTCTTCCTTCACTCATCGCTGAACACCACTGACAATTTTACAGTTTAGAGCCAATCACAGAATTTCAACAGACAATGGAATAACAGTTATTAATTCCTGGCAGAATAAATAGTGCATTAGATGAAAAGTAAGCTGCACGGTGGCGCTGTGGGTAGCATGTTCGTCTCACAGCAAAAAGGTCGCTGGTTCGAGCCTCGGCTGGGTCAGTTGGCGTTTCTGTGTGAAGTTTGCATGTTCTCCCTCTGTTCGCATGGGTTTCCTCCGGGTGCTCCGGTTTCCCCCACAAGTCCAAAAACATGTGCTATAGGTGAATTGGGTAAGCTAAATTGTTCGTAGTGTATGTGTGTGAATGGGTGTGTGTGGGTGTTTCCCAGTGATGGGTTGCGGCTGGAAGGGCATCCGCTGCGTAAAACATGTGCTGGATAAGTTGGCGGTTCATTCCGCTGTGGCGACACCAGATTAATAAAGGGACTAAGCCGAAAAGAAAATGAATGAATTAATTAAATAAATAGTGTAGATAAATGCCCCTTGCCTTACAAAAGAAGTGAATGCCAAACATTTACAGGTCCTCTAAAAAGTTTTGCAGCTTTGTTCAGATGTCATTTTAATGGGCATATCAAGTAGCCCCTCCCCTTTTTTTACAGCAATTCATTTATATCACAGCTCTGACAGAAAGAGTGGATGAGCTAAAGCACATCTGACTCATGAATACCACAGTCTATAATAGCAGTGCTGAGTCTGTTTAACCAGCCTTCATTCACACCAATGAACGAAGTCTTATTTACACTGTCTGAATCATTTATCCCCTGTATGATAAATCCTGGTTTACATGTGAATAAGTGACTCATTTCTTTAATGGAGAGGGAAACTTGAGATAGTAGAGAGTGTATTTGATTGGTCAGTAGATTTGATGAGATGCAACAGTGATGTCCACCAAATATAGATTTCTGGTTATCTTAGGCCAAAAGCAAAACAAAAATAAACTCTAAATGACAACATTTTAATTTTACATTTGGAAGAAATGTTATCAGATGTTCCCAGAATAAAACAAAAATGTAATTGTACTCAAACAGATAACTATAAATTGTGGATCCAAAGAAACTAAAACTGTCAAGTGGTCATTAATTTTCCATAAACATATATTAACCAAAAATTGAACCTCTTTAAACTCAACATTAAAAATGCATTTATTTCACTTTAGTTACTTTAAACTGGTGCTTAATAATGAATATGAGCCCTAATTACCTGTGGATTTTTAAATCTAACTGCAAGGTGACTTTAATTATTCATATTTGATCCTAATTGTAAGAACATATTGAAATGAAACCAATATACCTTAAAACCATGTATAATGTCTAGTGTAGTTTTGCTCTAATTGGGTTTCATTTTGTCCTTCACTTGTTCTCAGAGAGCATCCACGGCTCTACCTGACTTATTTTACAGCCAGTGATTCAGAAACAGCTGTTTAAATATTGTGTTTTCTCAGAAAACATTTTCCTATTCCAACCCAATTCTTGACACATGTAAACATTAAGGTAATTCTAATTTCTGAAATGAAGGTCAAGCATGCTGCTAGATAAAAAGTGTTTTCACCTGTTCATGGAGGCCCAGGAGTTGGCTGTATCGTACTCGACAATGCAAGACGCCATTCACATGGATATTGTAAGCCTTAAGAAAAAAAAAAGAACAGTTAGACTTTGAGCATTATGAAAATAATCCATAAAAACATTTAAGAAAACAATATTAGGATCCATTAATAACTAAACAGAAAATCTGTAATAATAGTGGAACAGAAGCATAAGTAACATTTATAATAAAACCCTTTTTAAAAAGTCTCTCAACCTGCTGAATGCTTTGAGCCTTTAAATACAGTAAATTACAGAATCATTGTGAAATACCACTAAATGTAACCGCTATTAACTGTTAATTTGGGCTTGGTAATAAATCTAAATTAAAGGAAATCACTAATGCAATTGAGCAAAGCTGTCATGTACATCTTGTCAGGGAAGCATGGTTGTGTAATCATAAGTAAATCTCATCTAAAGGTAGAGGGCACTCTCACAAAAAAACTTCAAATACCCACAATGAAAAAACCCAGGAGATCCCCACAGCATTGCTATATAATAAACAGAAGATTTAACTGTGCTCATTAGGGGTGTAATGGATCACGGTTGATCCGTGATCTATATGGATCACAACCCACAGTTTGAAACGCACGTGACCCACAGGTTAATAATTCTTTTAAATTCATAGGTTAATCCAAAATTTACAACAATTGTGCAGAGATTGTCTCCCGCGTCATTCAAATCACATTTTGACTTCCTTGTAAAATATAATGATGACAGAAAAAGTTGTGGTGGGACCTACCTAAATGAACGATAAATGATAATGATTTGCATATGTTTATTAATCCTTCGGAGCGCTGCATTCAAATCGGCATTTAATCGAGAGAGATTCAGTTTTTTCACTTTTTCAATTAGTTACAAACAGTCTATAGTTCAGATATAAACACTGATGTTTCTGGTAAAGATTAAAATCGCTGTTTAATGGAACTTGATGTTGGTGAATGTTGTAGCAATCACATTGTGTAACCAATGGGTGGTGACAAACAACCATCAAAATTATGTCACTGAGTAGGTTTTCAAAAATGACACAGCTATAATGAAACATGAAGTTTAATGTGTGAATTGTTGAATCATTAATTGAAAAAAAAATGATCTGTTGTACAAGATGTTAGATTTCTTTATTTAGCATTATCAGTAACAGTAGTAAAGATCATTTTTCATACTGAATATTTTCCTTTTTCCAGCTGGTTCTTTCTTGATTTTTATTTCTAATAAATTTACAGGTTCTAGGTTCTTTTTGTTAAAACCAATGGTTTTGGCAGTAATATTTTTGTATAAATGGAAAGCAAATGACATTTGTCTCCTCCCTTTTTTTTCCAATTCGAAAAATGGTCCGATCCGTGACTCAAAAACCATAGTGTAAATCGAACCATGAGATTTGTGATGCGTTACACCACTAGTGCTCATTGATTCAATGTGACTAATAAATATGAAATCTATAAAATCACATCAAAGAAGTATTTATTTCCAACACTCGACTGAAGCTTTTTAAGTAAGTTTGGAGTAAAAACATGTTATTCAATTGACCCTTTGCTAAGCCACACCCAAAAAACCACCACACACCAATCGTAGCTTAGCAACCGTAGCTACAGGCAGGAGGTCTGTCAAGCTTTCGAGCAAGAGAAACAAGCCAAAGCGTTGTGCATATGGATTGTGCAAATCTGATACTTGCTATCCTAAAAGTTTGGACAGGGTGGTGGATTTTTTTCCCTTTCTAAAACCTAAAACCCAAGGGGAGAAATGCCAGAGTGGATCAAGCTGTGCGAGGAGCGCTAAAAGACCGGGGTTAAGTTGGTTTGTTTTCAATATTCTTGACACATTCAGTGATAGACGGCAATAACTCACACACCTCTTACCTTAAATAGACCTAAACTGTGCATTCTACAAAAATACAAAGCAGGTTATGTTTCACAGCTGTCTTTTTCTTTTTTGCTCGAAATTATGAGCACTGCTCCGTTTAAGCCCTCACAATAGCTGTAAGAGCGAGCACAATCCAGTCATTTTCCATACGTTTCAAGCTTCGAATATTTGAAATTACATATCAACATAGGAATGGGCCGATATAAGATTCTGACAGTATGATAACCTTGGATAAAAAATATCACGTTTTTACGTTATTGCGATCACTACTCTAAAATATGTTCTTTTTAAATGTCTGGGTAAAAACAAAAACCTACTTCCCCTTTGAGCACAATATATTTTATTTTGTGAAAGATTTAAAATATTTTGGAGCAGTAAACATGTCAGGCTAAATAATTCAAATGAATCACTGATTTCTGTCTTCATAAGTTTCAAAAGCACAGATTTCTTTACAGTTTAAAATGGCATCTTTAGAGATCTTTTCTGCTGGAGATACTGTTGTCCTAAAAAAAAAAAGTAACATTACACATACCTTAGGAACGGTATTACAGAAAATTTTGTCGGTTTCAAAACCTTGACTTTTACAAACTGCGGTATACCTTGAAAACGGTTATCATCCCATGCCTAACAGAACAAAACAGAGATGCGATCACAAACTAAGCACTTGCGATCAATTAATATACTTCACCCACAGCTGTTTTTTAGTCATTTATATCCCTTATGCCCATGTCAGAGCTACAATTCAATAACGTTTTCATCTGTCTTTTAGAGATTTAGTCATTGGCGATGACGTTATAGCAGGTTAGTGTATTTTCTAATTGGTTGTGTATTAAATTGCAACTGCAGTCCTTTTTCGTCTGGCTTTCTCAGATATCTCACCTGTTCGCCAAAAATGACTAATTATATCCCTGGGAATGTCTGACACAAGCACATACATATTGTAATAGACATGCCAGGCATGAAAGCTTGAAAGGCGTAACAGTAATTAAGGAGGGCGGGGCTTAGCAAAGCGTCAATTTGGTATTTTCACATACAGCATTTATGCAGTACATTGAGAAATTATTCAAACAGTTGTCATTATCATAGAACAAAGGACTTTGAACCGGGAATCGAACTAGGATCACCGCGAGCATCACAATGCTGTATGTGGATGCACTTAACCACCAGGCTATTAGCACCAACAAAATATATATATTTTTGTGTGTTTAACAGAAGAAGAAAACTCAGAAAGTTTTAAGACTAAATGAGGGAATGTAAACGATGAGGTCCTTTTCATTTTTAGGTGAACTGTGTCTTTGTTAACCTTTCTAATTATTTTTTACGATTTTTTTATTTCAAATAGTTTAACGCTGAATTTGAAGCATTAAAACTCCAGCTTCACATGAAATCAGAAATCATTATTAAATGCTGATAGAAATGCTAACCATCATGTGCGTCATTTATAAAAGACATTTATGCAAACAAGAATTATAATAACAATAATTCAATTATTACATGGGAGACGCATTGTTACAAAAATCAAAGCCTGTGTGTGTGTTTACATATACAGTGACCATGAGAAAACGTTCATATCAAAACAGTGGTTTGTTGCTATTATTTTAACAACACCAGTATCTAGAGTAGGATTGTGACGATGAGGAAATTTTCCCCACCGGTTAATCGACATGTGACAACACCAGTAATACTGGTATCACCGCGGGGGTCAGGGTTTCCTCTTTTTTTTTTTTTCTGCTTTAAATATCTTATAAATGTGTGCATATTATACTTTCACTTTCAGTTTTTTGGGAATTGGCAATTCGGCGTCAAACTACAAAAAAAAAATCCACTATTATTAAAAACAGAACTTGTATTAACATAACAAAAACAATGCTACAGGCTGAAAAAAACTGTGGAAATTGGAACCAAACAAATAACAACCATAGAACGTTTATTACTTAGCCTATGTTAGAATGTTTTTAAAACGAAAAATTTAATAAAATAGAAAGATAAATAATTAAATGGCACAAAGTTTAAATGAGATTAAACGAATGAACAAGAAACAAATATTAAAAAAACTTCCAAATAACATTAGGCTACAAAAATGACAGGTTGGCAGTCTTTAAAAAAAAATAAAAATAAACAAAAACACTGCAATTTTTTTATTAACAGTGCAGTCTAGGAAACCCAAATGTTGACCATCTCTGATGGAATCTTGTGGGGCTCACTATGTTCCCCATCGTGTTCCCCATACGTTTTGTATCGTATCGTCCTCCATTTTCTTTCTGCAAATTCGACTCCTCTCGTTCTCCTCACATAATAAAATTAAATATGAAGCATTGCAGCCATGTTTAGATTTTAACTATAGTGCATGCTATCGTCTTAAGTAAATTATTTAGATTTATATTTTCCATTTAATTCAAATAAATATTGAATAAAAAACGAATACTTAAAAAAAAATGTGGGCTCGGTGTCACTGTGAAAAAGTGATGTCAACGGTGTTGTGTCTTAAAACCGGTAACACCGTCTATCATGGCAAGCCTAATCTAGAGCGATTATCTTTTTTCTATTGAGTCTGAAAACCAACACCAATCAGTTGATCATTTTCTTCATCTATTCATAAGCTTTTCAGCTGTTTCTGATAATCTTTTCACACAAACACACACTCTACAATGAGACAGGCACAATAATCTAAATAAATATGCTAAAACTTCTCATCACATTTAGTGTCAAAGGATGTGAGAAGCTTTTTTTTCTTATCTGAAACGGTGACTTTATGGAGCTGTGAGACATTTGCACACTATTGTCTGACTTCCTGATTTGTTGGTGTTTTGACTACTCATCATTTTGCATCGTTTTTCTCCATCTCAATGTGATGAAACAAATACTGATCCATTGTCCTTCACACAGCACAAAATAACATTCCAGTGGGATAAACAGAGTAATATAGAAAGTGCAGTAATATAGACAAATAATAAAGAAACTAGATATTTATGTAAATTATAGAAACATGCAATGCATCAACTATTAAACACATGCCAAAACATAGAGAAAAAAACAGACCTTAATTATAAAGAGTGGTGTTTATAAAAAAAATTTAAAAAAAAAAAAAAGTTGTAGAGAATACAGCATATTTTGGGGGATTTTTTGTGGACCCCAAAACATTTGACACTGCTTGGTTTGTTTCAGGAGGTTGTTCTGTGTCATTTTCCATCTTACTGCACCAAACTATGGTTTCAATCAACGTCACTGAACTTACATGCATTCTCCATTTTAAAAAAAGAACTCTGACAAATGTGTATTGCACACAATGACTCAACTACTGACTACTGAAATGACTCAATGATATCAAAGCAAGAGCGACTTTACTAACAGAAGTTGGATGAAACTGCCATGCCCTTGCATGTATCTAAATAAAAAAGGAAGAATGAATAAGCAAGTCTGTAGGAAGTTCTAACCCTTCCTTGAATGTTTTTGTCCTCGTTTGGGCAGGAAGTCTGACATTTAAATTGCAGCCCCCTCATTTCTGTAGCTCCTCTGCATATTCAGTGATATATACACCTCCAAAGTATACTACACAACTCTCTGCTGAATATTGTACAGGAAGACAAACTTTAAAATGTCTCTAGAAAAATATCTCCATTTTTGAGGGATACAGAGAAAACAAAGCATTCATTCAATAGTTTTAAATCAGCCTGAGAACATTTGGCAATGTAAACGAAGCAGAAATAAAATAAAATGTAAATATTAGATTAAACAAAGTGCCTCTTTATGCTTTTTCAAACATAATACCTTTCACCGAGTTAGTAATGTAGGTGTTTGTGAATGTACAATGTACTGCCTGAAGCAAATTGTCAGTAAATTGTTATAAATCTGTTCTAAGTCCAGACTATAGTCTTCATTGGCTGCCCGAAAGCAGCAGTTACTTTGGCCCTCAAAGACTTTAGTTGTGTGTGAGGCCTGGAAGAGTTTAGTTTGTGTTGTCAACATGTAGGAAAGATGTTTTTTCTTTACTAAGAAAGCAAATTCACTTTTCTTCTATTGACCTTATTCTACAATGCGGAAGTGCGCTCATTTTTGCGATTGTTTTAGAGCTTTCGATTCAGTTGCCTATGGGAGAAATGACTAGGAATAATAAACGGCAGAAAACGATCAAACTACTCGTTCTACAAACAAGTGTTCGCATGACTACATAAAAAGCAGAACAATATAATAAGAAAATATCAGTTTGCAACATCAAGCAGCATAACGAGCAGTTTTTAACCTCTAAAAACGAATGGAAGTGAATGAGGTCTCGAGCCAAAAAGATATAAATGGCTGCGCCCAGTCATACGTGGAGAATACGGTGAATTTTCAAAGATGAGGATTGGTGCTTGAATTTGATATTATGAAACCCATACCATCATTACTGTTGTTTTGCAACTGAGGAAGAGCAGAAATTCTAATATATACTGATACTTTTTGATACACACTGTAAGTGGAAGGGCAATCAAGTAGACTAGACCATCTGACCAATCAGAGCAGAGTACAAACTCAGAAAGGCAGGGTTTACTTAGGACAGATTCTTGAAGAAACCATTTCAGAAACTGAAAGAAAAGTAGTTTGTTTTTAACCTAGACCAGTGGTTCCCAAAGTGTGGGGGGGGGGACAATGAGGTGGGGGGGGATGTTGCTTGGTGATTTCCAAAAATCAAATTCATTTTATTAAACTATTACAATTACCATATTTTATCCTTAACCTACAGAAGGAAAAAAATAGCTAATAGTTACATTAAAAACAACATGCAAATAAAAAGCTATCAGCCTTTCTGGGGGGGTTTTGCGACCCCTAGAGTGATTACATTATATTAAAGACAAAACACTTTAAACTTTCTGACACCTTAACGGCACTCACATACATACATGGTCTCCAAGTGGCGTTCTTTAAACTTAAATAATGAATAAACTTGGGCCTATTGGTATGTGTGCACCGTTGTGTGCAAGGTTTATATGTTTATAACCAGCTGAGAAGATATTGGGGGTTGCGGGCTGAAAAGTTTGGGAACCCCTGACTTAGACGACTTAGTTTAGTATGGGAACTTTAAACTAAAAGTTGATTTTGAAATCTTGCATTAGCCTCTAATGGTAAAAAGAAATGCAATTCACCATTGCAGCAAGATTTAGCCTCAAGTCATTGTAAAAGAAATCAGAATGTTTAGGAGTTTTGCATAAGGATGAAAAACATCCCTATGGGTACATCCGATGATTTCACTCATATTCCAGTTGCTCATGCAAATTCGCCACACTGACAGACTGAAAGCTGCTTAGGCCTTATTTACACCCGGTATTAGCATATGATGTTTGTTGATCCAATTACAAATGGGCCATGCTGAATAAAAGGTGTAAATGTTCCCTTTCAAAAATATTTTAAGCTTGTATATACTTTCAACCACTTCCTGAATCCTGAGGTAGTTAAAAATACATTTTACTAAAAGAAAATGCTGGGTTCCACACAATTCCTTCATGTTCTCCTGACACAATCTGATTAAGTTAACTGAATTGCTTTTGCAAATTTAAGTTGATTGAACATAAAACAATTGAGCTGCCCCAATAAAATCTTAAGAATTCAGTGAATAATTTTCTCCATATTTTTTTGCGTGTAGACTGCTTTATAGACACAAATACATAAAACAACATAAATAAAATAAAATGAATAATTATGTAAATAATTACATATAAAGGCTAATAGTATAAAATATTTAATAAAATATTATAATATTTTATAATAAATTATAAATTAAGGCAACAATGGCATACAGCGCTGAATAGAAAATAAATTACATCTTGTCTACTATTGTAACTTAATAATGAATTAAAAATGAATGTGCAAAAATTTTGTATGTCATTATTTTTTGTAAACAAATAAAAGCTATTTTATAGCATACAACTAACACTGAAACAACACTGTTTGAACAGCTAAGAAATAGAAATGTGTAAAGCAAGAAAGTAATTTTCTATCCAGCAAAGAAATCATCTGAGCGAATGTGATTCATACATCTGGCCAATACAGCTCTCATTGGCCTTGAAGGACTTATCTATTGAGATCGTCATTGATGGTTCTCTCTGAATCAGCCACACAAGGACACAAACAACTTTTGCTTGTCAATCTGTTACGAATGACTCACGATATCTTCACAGCAGTACATTAAAAACCTTTCTGGGTTTATTTGAGGTGTTTCGAGAGAGAAGAGAAAAGTGGAGCTCATAAAAAAAAAAAACTAATCCAAATCATTTGGTGTAGAAGAGCCGACATCACGAGCTGCACATCTGCACTACATCTGCAGACACCTACGAGTACAGAATCTGCCAGATCAGACTGCACTGTATGTCCATAAACAGAATATGCTTTATTATCAATCCCCCAGTGCAATACACATGTAACCTCAAGAGCTGAAGACGTCGGTTATGAACAGGCTACAGCCACTATTGCACAGACATATGAAGTTTTAGAGAGAGCTATAAACATGACATCAAATTTTCTTGCTGTGATAATTGCGGAAGCTTTATCATTATGCGCGACAGGGCTGCACAATACTAAAATAATCTGATATTGCGATATTTTATTTTTCTGTGATAAATATTGTGATGGTTTGAATAGCTTGATTTGACTATTTTCAGGGGAGTCTAACATTAAGGTATGGAAATTTAATGATCACAATGCAAAAAATGCTTTTCTTACTTTGTTTTGCCTTGTTTCTAGTCCATATATATATATATATATATATATAAAATCTTAGACCAACTAAAAATATTGTTTAGTTTTCACCGTAAGAAGAAATAAGTGAAAATTATGAGTTTTTTCTTGCTTTAAGGAAAGTATCTGCCAGTGGGGTAAGTGAAATAATCTTGTTTTGGCTTTGAAATGTGGATAATTGGAATAGAAACAAAACAAAAATTTTAAGTCAGAAATGTTTTGTGCAATGCGAATGCGCACATTGCGATATCTATGCTGAGACGTTATATTGTGCAGCCCTAATGCACAATAATCACAATATTGACATAAGCTGCAAAAAATGTTTACCTTACTTTTGGTATTGCTTATGGTATGTCTTCAGAGTAAACTAATGTTTCAAATTAATTCAGTTGCAAAATGATTATAAAGCAAATATGTTTGGCTTCACACTAAGGTCTATTAGTACACAATAATTAACATCATGTACCGCGGTAAGTATCCAGTTATGCTGAAAGATACGGCAAAGATCTTGCACTACATATGGCTGAGAAAGAGACATGGCAGAGGAACTGAGACATTGTGAATCCAATTCGCACAATAACAACTCTAGAAGATGCTGGCTGAAGTGTGTTTCTGAACAACCATTCAAACAGAAACACTGAAGCTGACAAAGCTTCCTAATCTGATTCCACTTTCAATGCAATAATCCCTGCGGTATTTGAGCTATTATTGTTATTCATTAAGTCCTGGGGAGTGACAGACAAGGTTTAATATTAAGTTGACAACTTACCAACGCTGCATGAGCTATAGTGGGCCTAAATATACATTAAAACTGCAAATCACATCACATACATATTTCTTTTAGTACTATCCATACCATTACATCAAACAACTAGGTTTTGCTCAAATTCTGTTAAAGCCCCGGTCAGATCACACGATTTTTATTGTTGGTTATGAAAGTCACTATGTCAGATTATGCGATTTTTTTTTCTTGATAAAATCTTGACTTGTCGTGGCTCACAAATGTGCCTTTTTAAAACAAATTTTGTTTGCTATAATTTTTTATCTTAATTTGAATGTATTTTTGTTGTTCAGTTATCTATAAACAAGAACAGCAAATAACATTTGAGATGATGTGCTTCAAAACAAGTGCGCTATATGCGCCAAAACACGAATTGCGATGAGATTGTGTTGATTTTGTTAAATAAAATATTAATCTAGCCTAAATAAAATTAGAGTGATCTCGCGGGGCATCATTGGATAGCGCAGCGTGCATGGGATCCGCACTTCAGAATCTCGTCGGAAGTAGTAGGTCATCCTTATATACACATCCACTTCTCGCATATGATTTTTGAGTTCTATGAATTGGGACATACAGTACTACTCGGCTTGCATACTGATTTTAGCGTACTGTATAGTATGGAAGTGTTCGGTTTCAGATGCAGCCTAAGTGTTATGCAAACAAAATGAGCAGTATGGAAAATGTGCAGGTATTTTGATGCAGTTTTAAATGATTTAACAAAAGATAACTGCTTTGCCAAACTGACAGCAAACTGTGCAAAACATCACTTCATTTTTTTCGTCATGTTGTACTCATAAATGTCTGCCTTATAATTTGACGTTGCCGCCATGTTGCTGTCCCTTCGCTGTACTGGTTGTTACCAAGTTACGGTCAAAAATAACATGCTCACAACATCCAATCAGATAAGAGGAACCGAAAAGCAATACGGTGTTTACGATATCACAGAGAAGGTAGCATTTAAAGGCTTAAAAGCACAAACTGTTTCTCGATTCTAAGACTGTATTGGCATGCAATTGACAAATAGTCGCACTGTCGCAGGCAAATTAAACGTTAGTAACAAGGCAGCACTGATCCGATCGGGCTAGTAATGATCCTGTCTACTGTCCCAAGCTTCTCTCATGCTGGCTCCGGGCCATCGGGCAGTCCTTTATGTTGAGCCATTTTTTCTCTATATATACGGTCAGCTCTGAGCAGGGCTGAGCGATATTGGTAAATTCTGACATTGCAATATTTTGTTTTGCCACAATATATATTGCGATATGGATAAAATTTGACCTGATTATTTGAACCGCTCTATTTGAAATCAAACAGTATTAAAGTACAAAAATTAAACAATCAAATATAAAATAACATGGTCATCCATGTACAAATAATTTTAAAATAATGACATTTAAAAATATCTTTATTTTTTTAATCTTTACTAAATAATCTAATCCAGCGATGTAACTATTGCAGATACACACATTACGATATGGATACTCAAACAATACATTGTTCAGCCCTAGCTCTTACAACAGCCCAACATTTTTAAAGTGAAGATTCACACACAAAAATGAAACTTCTGTCATTTACTCATCCTTCACTTGTTCATTTGACATTCTTTCCTCTGTTGAACACAAAACAAGATAATTTGAGGACAGCTGGAAAACCTGTAACCACCGACTTCCAAAGTATTTGTTTTTGCTAACTTACTATGGATGTTAATGATAACACGTTTTCAGCATTCTTCGAAATATCTTCTTTTATATTTATCCGAAACTAATAAAGGTTTAGAACCACTTGAGGGTGAGTAAATAGTGAGTACTTTATAATTTTTGAGTGAACTACCCCTTTAAGTCAATCTGACAGTCAAATTCTGAACAGTCATCAGTAGACTACAGTAGTATGTTCTTGTTATATGAAAACTGACTCTAGTGAACGAATTCAAGTCAGTCAGCAGATTTGTTCACTTCAAAAGACACGTTCAACGCCTGTATCTCATTCTTCAAATGTTAAGAAGCTTATTTGACCTCCAGAAAACTTACCACATACGAAGATCCGTTTTCATCGGAGCGGACCTCAGTCTCAGGAATGGAGAAATGCATTTTCTCTTGTAAAACTACACGTCTTTGACCAAGTTCAAAATGCTGATAAAAGCGAGACTGTTCGCGGAAAGCCCTTGCTGTTGCGTTGCTGTCATGCAGAGAGCAAAACTGAATGACGGCGAGCCTCACTCGCTCTGAATCCCAGTGTAGTGCAATCCAGTCCAGTCCAATCCACAGTTCTATCACGACAGAAAAGTTATTTTTCTACAAAGTGGACTATTTATAAAACTTTCCAAATGCTCAAGGCTGAACTTTTTCAGTAAACATCTAAGCAGCAGCCATGTTGCAGCTAGAGGTAATTCCACGTTCATTGTAGGCAACTCATGTCCAAAGCTGTCCTCTCACTTCCTCGTACACTGCAAAACAATGTAGAAATCGAGTCTGTAGAATCACGCAAGGCCCACGGTCCGGTTAACTTTCAGATTTACTCCACGTAAAGGTGCTCCGCGCTTCTCCACAGCCCCCGTTTCTACATACGTTGGTACATACGAGCGAGTAAGGAGAGGAAACAAATGAAGAAACTGTTTGTCGCAGCATGCATTTCGAGATGGCGATGCAGTGTTCGTTCTTGTAAGGGCGTTAGGAAGAGCACACATCAGTTTACATTGCAGAGATACCTTCCAGAGCCGCGTACGATGAAGCCGCTGTGGTGTAATGTATTCAATATGTATCTGCGCTCTACCGAAGCATTGCAACAGTCTGGATCAAACCATTCTCCTGCCGCGGGGGGGAGTTATTGCGTAAAAACGTTCACTTGACAATGAGATGCATTGGCATGAGCGGTGCAAGAGTTTGTAGTAAACAATCTCTTTGTAACTGACTAAACTTTTATGTAATTGATCATTTACGTCTTTAAACTTAATAGTTCTCAAGAGAACCATATATGCTCATCTTTTTAGGCACCCCCTTAAAATACGATATAGTTTATAGTGTACATTGTAACATTTTCTATGATACAATATATTTAAATAGATCTAAAATATTCTTTAGAAAATAGATGGTTTGCATTATGCTATTTTATTCCAGCTTTCTATCAGTATAGTAGCCTATTTTATTTATTCATTTTTTAATATTTATTTTAATATTTTTTTTATTAAATTTTTAATTTTGTTTTATATTTTTATTTTAATCTAATTTGCCTTTATCTCTTTAATCAATTGAATCAAACTACTTTGTTTTATTTGTATTAAATAATTTTGTATCAATTATTTAAATATTGAATTGTTGCATTTGTTTTTAATACAAATGTGGTATTTTATCTTTCTTACTATTTAATTTTACTTTAATGTTATTTCATTTCATTACTTAAATTGTTAACAATATAACAATATGTATTATATATTTTTAGTTGCGATTTAAATGCTTAAAATCTTCTGTTTGTTTAATTATTTCCTTTAAAGGCTCTATTAATTTCATATGGGGTTTACACATTCTGCTTAATTTTCTATCATTTTATAACAAACACTTAAAATATATACAAATAATTATACATTCATTAATTATTTCATTTTCTTTTCGGCTTAGTCCCTTTATTAATCAGGGGTCGCCACAGCGGAATGAACCGCCAATAATTATACAATATTATACAAGTTTATTTAAATAGTTTGAAAACATTGTTTTCTGAATAAAAGTCCCATAAATTAAAATATGTATTTATTTTTTGTATTATATGTTTCTTTATTATTACTTTGGTAACAGTATTGAATGATTCATCTTGTCAAATGCACTGAACACTGGCATCCTGCATAAATACAAAGTGAATTTAAAACTATGAGGTGTAAATCAGCTCATCTTATACTGGAGGTATGGCGTCAAGGATCCATAAGAAAACCCCCTCTGTTTTGCGAGCCTCTATCGACATTTCACATTGAGAAATGCAAAATATTTGTGCCGCCTGATTGTCACGAATGGAGTCGCGGCCATTGGACGTCACGCGATCATCTAGTCACATGACTTAGCTTTGGCAAAAATCAAAATGACAGCTAGTGTAACAGTGTCTTCTATGTATTTATGTACTGTTTTATTACTTTTATTCAATGTATATGTCAACAGTCAGGACACAGATGCAAAGGTGAGAAGATCGACTAGTGTGGTGCAAAATTAACCTAATAACCTGCTTAAATGCTACCGTTATTTTTTATTATGTCGTCGCAGTTGACTATAGACATTACGGTATGACGCTGCCGTATGATATTTTGAAAGCTTTCACATTTATTGTCTCTAGTTATGTCAGATGTGTGAAGGAACGGTACGACATGATAGTCCGGTCTGGGCTTTTTGCCTAACAAAGGGATATATTAAGGGTCACTGTTGTTTTAAAAACAATCCCAGCAATGTCGACACTATTATAGGGTAGGTTAATTTACTAGTATTCCTTTTTTATTATTGTAATATATAATGTTCTGATTACACATGTTAAAACATCTGTTCTGCTTTAGGTTGGACTTGTCAAACTGCTCTATCAGTCATGCAGAGCACCTTTATAATTCATCCACAGCACTCATCATGTACGTACTTTTATCATCATAATCTGAGCGTCACTCACTGTTTTGATAAATGGAAAAACAAACTGTCTTTGTTCTACAGAGATCTCTCCAACAATCCCATCTCCAACCTGAGTGATTTTGTGTTTCAGGGTTTCAGCCAGCTCACACAACTGTAAGTTATTCACGAGTGGAGAATATCATGTTCATAACATTCAAGGCTGTGGTTTCAAAATGAGGGGCCAAGAGAGTGTTATGGAACAGTGTAACAACACAGATTAATTCAACAAAGTGCTGCAAAAATGTCTTTGAGATTTTGGTCCATGTTGACAAGATGAAATATAGGTTTATGACAGTGTAAATGTTTCTTATTGCAGTAAATACTGAAGGTTTTATAAAAATATTCGCTGAAATTATTACTTTAACAGGCATAATAACCAAATATATGTTTTGTTTATGTGTGTGGATGTGCACTGTAGTGCTTTATTGTATATAAGGTTTATAGAAAAGAAATGTTTTAAAAGAAAAACTGCAAAAGGATTATAATAGGTAACACTTCACAAAAAGGTCTCATTAGTTAACGCATTAAAATCAGCAGTAAGAGCTACATTTATCACAGTTACTCTGTTAATGTTTGTTAAAAACTGAAACGAATTAGCTATTAATATGTATTAAACATTATAACTTGATTATTAACCATTAATTAATAACAAGGACAGTTCACTCAAAAATGAAAATTTACTCACTATATATGCACCCTCGAGTTTGTTCCAAGTCTTTATGAGTTTCTTTGTGTCTGTTAAGCACAAAAGGAGATATTTTGAAAAATGTCACAAGTCTGTAACCACTGACTTCCATGGTAGGAAAAACAACTAATGTGTAAGTCAATGGTTACTGATTTCCAACATTTTTCAGAATATCTTTTCAACAGAAGAAGAAAGGCAAACAGGTTTATGACAAGAAAGGGGTGAGTGATTGATCACGCATTTTTTGTTTTATATGAATTATCCGTTTAACAAACAATAGGCCGCCTCGTCTACATGCATTGACTTTTTAGACATTTGTGTCAACAAACAGTTGGCTTACGGACCTAATAAAGTCACTTGTGTAAACAGAAAATATAAATAAGGTTAAATGAAATGTTAGGAAAGCATCTTAAATATAAAAAATATTTTATTTAATGTGATATTCTGCTACCAAACGACACTTTTTGATACCATCCCAATGGGGCACAAAACCATTGACAAGGCCCTTCACCTTTAATGTTCCATCGTAGTGGAATGACTTGCCAAACTCAATGTGAACAGTGGATTCTCTGGCCGTATTAATAAACATCTGAAGAGGAATCGCTTCATCAATACTTAATCATTTAATTTTCCATCAATAGCACTCCCTATTTATTTGCACTTGATGCTTTTTTATAAACATTCCATGTTTCTGGGAAAACTGTGCAATTGTGAGTCACTTCACACAGGTGAGTGAGCTTAACCTGTAGGAGATACACTATAATACTCTTCATATGCACCAGATACTTTCCTATAAACACTCCATGTTTCTGGAAAACATATTCTGAGTGTGCTTCACACAGGTAAATGGACATGACAAACCACCTGTAGAAAACATACTAATTTCTCTACCTCTCAATATGCACCAGACACATCCTACAAACACAATGTTAAAAGGAATCAACAATTAAAAAAAGCTGCTAAACTGATTTATAGTATACTTGTTAGGGCTCCTAGACGTTGCTGCTCTGTGTATTTTGAATGTTTTTTTTTTATATCCTCATCTGTAAGTCGCTTTGGAATGTAGTAACTTGACGGTAAATGAATGCTAAATTTAAGCTAACGTGACCAATCTCTGTTTAGTTTACTACCTTCAAAGCTGGAGTGTCCGGGGGGCAGAGCATCATGGGAGAAGGTCGAAGTGAAAAACATTACCAGAATCTGTGAAGGACAGAAAAATGCCTGCAATCAAACAGCGCAGATGCGTAAGTAATCTTGACAAACAGACATCTAAATCTGTAAAACGTAAAGCCTTCAAAGCTTTTTTCGAATATCTGTCGCTTCAGCCTTGAATTGCCCTGAAAACTCATTCTGCAGCCCATACGGACCAGGATTTTTCGAGTGTAGCTGTCTTGACAATTTCCATGGGTACAAATGCATGAGACAGGTGAGACTCCTGGACAGTAACCACAAACAGGTTGGCCATTGCTTCTGTATTTCAAGTGTTTATCGTTACTTCTTATGCCTTGCAGGGAGAATTTCCCATAGTTAAGGTGCTTGGGATACTCACCGCATCAACAGTGGTGGTTTCATCTGTGCTCTGGTTCACACAAAGACGAAAAGTCAAGAACACTTGAGTTTTAAAGAGACTGACTATTGGAGCGAGAGCCCTAAAAAATGCATCAGGTGCATTAAAACGATGCATCCAAATACCGAGTATCATACACTGGAAAGTTAACCACCAGTTTCTTATTCTTTTAACTAACCAAATGCAAGTTTACATGACATTATTATTTTAAATGAATACGTTTACACACAGCTAGTGTTTCAGTCTCTTTTAACCCTTAATGTCCTTAAAAATAGTTTTATTTATATATTTTATAAAGTATTTCATGAACACTGATATATTCACAGCCATAAAGAGGCTGGTTTGCAAAGGGAAAACTGACCACAGACTGAACTTGCTGATCGTATTTGGAAAGCTGCCAGATTTCTGACAATTGTTATATCCTAAACAATTGAAAATGAAGCACTGAGATAGTTTAGTGATGATTAAGGACAAATATTGTATGTTGCTTTAGAAGAAAATGATCTTCATTTTAAAGTGTTTAAAGACTACAGTGTTTTTGACATTTTACAAGGGAGTAAATGTGAAAATGTAGATTGTAACTGTCGCATTCGGCTGTTTACAGATGTCTCATGTTAGTCAGCTGATAATAGTTCCTGCAATGCTTGTCTTTGTTGGCAGTGTAAAAGTAAAGCTAGTAAATGTTTCATCTGCTAATATGAGATAAATAGACTGACACGCTGTTTGCCCAAAACTGACATGAATGTTTTTGTCAATAATGTAATATTGTGGTATGCATTTCAGCATGTACCTTGTTAACCTGGTACCTGAAATAAAGATCTGCTTAATAAAAAAAATAAAAAGTCATCATCATTTTTTTATCTAAACCATTTATTTTCTTGTAGCATTTCCAAGGTTTTGGTCATATAAACAAAACCTTATACGTAAAACATGGTCTTGCGCACACATATGCACTGTTCCCTTTTTTCACATCTATGAAAGGACTTTGGCAAGGGTAATCTTGAAAAAAGATAATAGATATTTCTTAAAATGTTTATGTCTATTCACTGACCATCATGATGGGGCAAAACTGAAAGCAAATATGCATTACTGACAATTTACATCGTGTTTACACCAATTTCATGAACTGATCTCAGAATGTTCTGTCTGAAACCAACTGTTATTAAAAAAAAAAAAAAAACTAGAATAGGACCAGCTGCATGATTCAATGTTTTATAGAGTCCCGCCAATGAGGATATAAACAGCAGCTATATTTGAAAAGCTTGTTCCATTTGATAGATATGTTTGTTTCATGCCAGAAGCCCTGTCCGCACAGATTCAAGAGGGAAGCAGACGTGTGTGCATCTGCTCTTCACTGATCTACATTCTTGACTCGCAGTACCACAGGCACAGAGGTGCAGGGGATCATGCCCAAATCAGTGATCACAAGGTCCACAAAGTCTGGTGGCGTCACGTCATACACCAAGTTCAGAAGGCCCAGTGATTTAACAGTCTGCCAGTTCTCTAGGTGGGTCGTCCCATTTCTGGTCACAATCAGGTCATCAGGGTCATCTGTAAAAATGCATTTTGTTTTTTTTTAAAGGGGTTATGTTTAGGGATTTTCATATATTAATCTTTTTTATTATTACCAATCTGAACAACAATGAAACGTAAAAAAAAAACAATATTATACCAATATTATAGGTACTATAGCTACAATATTATACCAATATTATAGGTACTTTTACTTTTTCATGCACAACATGGATCAAATGTGACCTGAATTATATTAAATTTTCTATCTTTTCTATCTCAAATACTTGATTATTTAATTATGCATATTCACTATCACATATTTAAAAATTTTTTGGAAAAATGAAAGCTTAGTTGCATTTCGTTTCACTATACGTCCACACATACCGGCAGCTAGTTCTCTGCAACTCTCACATGGTCGCCTACTAAAGCTAAGCAGGGTTGTGCCCAGGGCTTAACATTAACTTTTTTGATCACCAGCCACTGTGGCTAGTAGATTTTCAACATTACTAGCCATTTGCCATTTTCACTAGCCACAATTTTCTTGTTGGGAAAATAACCTGTCCTGGCTAAAATCCCAGATCACCAGTTGAATACACATAAACAGGAGTAATCTTGCAATGTTATTGTAAAAAATACAATTAAACCATATTAACAAAAATAACTGTAAGCAAAAGAAAGCAGGTGAAACAGACCGTGTTTGATAATGAAAGGATAATCACCCGCACGGATACTATAGGCCTGTTAATAGTCTGTTCAAATAATAATTAAAATAAAAGCAGTGACCGCTGCTGCTTACAAAAGAATATGTGTATTATTTTTTTTAATCTTGAGCTCTTTAAAGCAGCAGGACTGTGGGTGCACGATCATCACTCTTTGTCCAGTCTATTTCAAAGGGAACCGATCGCACCAGTTGCGCTTCCTCTAGGCACGGTGACGGTTGCTTCGCGCAAATAAACGGGAGCGCGCGCACGCTTTTTAACAGTCGTGCGCATCACTTCATCTGTGCGTGCGAGTGATCATCCTCTCGTTCGGTATTTAACTGCTTTTTGCTCGCGCGAACAGTTATTTTTGTCAATCGTGCTGCTTCTCGATTCTAAGATGACATTTGCACAAATATTGGGCCATGCTTATTTTTAAACCCTGCTTTTAAGAAAACTTTAATTTAAAAATGAGTTCCAACCAGCCAAAGTGGCTAGTGGAGGTGTATGTCTTACCCGCCAGAGCTGAAATCTACCCACATTTGGCGGGTGGCGGGTGTTAATGTAAAGCCCTAGTTGTGCCCAGTCAGTACCTGGATGGGAAACCACATGGGAAAGCTAGGTTGCTGCCACAATTGTTGTTAGTGAGGCCAGCAGGGGCCACTCAACCTGCAGTCTGTGTGGGTCCTAATGCCCCAGTATAGTGAAGGGGAATCTATACTGCTCAGTGAGCGCCGTCTTTTGGATGAGATGTTAAACTGAGGTCCTGACTCTCTGTGGTCATTAAAAATCCCAGGATGTCCAGTAGGGGTTTAACCCCGGCATCCTGGTCAAATTTGCCCACTGGTCTCTTTCTATCATGGTCTTCTAACCATCCCCATATCATAATTGGCTTCACCAATCAGCTGATGTGTGGTGTGCGGTTTGGCGCAATATGGTTGCCAGCGTGTTATCCAGGTGAATGCTGCACACTGGTGGTGGATGAGGAGATTCCCTCCAATGTCTAAAGTGCTTTGTCTAGAAAAGTGCTATACAGGGAGTGCAGAATTATTAGGCAAATGAGTATTTTGACCACATCATCCTCTTTATGCATGTTGTTTTACTCCAAGCTGTATAGGCTTAAAAGCCTACTACCAATTAAGCATATTAGGTGATGTGCATCTCTGTAATGAGAAGGGGTGTGGTCTAATGACATCAACACCCTATATCAGGTGTGCATAATTATTAGGCAACTTCCTTTCCTTTGGCAAAATGGGTCAAAAGAAGGACTTGACAGGCTCTGAAAAGTCAAAAATAGTGAGATATCTTGCAGAGGGATGCAGCACTCTTAAAATTGCCAAGTTTCTGAAGCGTGATCATCGAACAATCAAGCGTTTCATTTAAAATAGTCAACAGGGTCGCAAGAAGCGTGTGGAAAAACCAAGGCGCAAAATAACTGCCGATGAACTGAGAAAAGTCAAGCGTGCAGCTTCCAAGATGCCACTTGCCACCAGTTTTGCCATATTTCAGAGCTGCAACATCACTGGAGTGCCCAAACGCACAAGGTGTGCAATACTCAGAGACATGGCCAACGTAAGAAAGGCTAAAAAACGACCACCACTGAGCAAGACACACAAGCTGAAACGTCAAGACTGGGCCAAGAAATATCTCAAGACTGATTTTTCTAAGGTTTTATGGACTGATGAAATGAGAGTGAGTCTTGATGGGCCAGATGGATGGGCCCGTGGCTGGATCAGTAAAGGCCAGAGAGCTCCAGTCTGACTCAGATGCCAGCAAGGTGGAGGTGGAGTACTGGTTTGGGCTGGTATCATCAAAGTTGAGCTTGTGGGGCCTTTTCGGGTTGAGGATGGAGTCAAGCTCAACTCCCAGTCCTACTGCCAGTTTCTGGAAGACACCTTCTTCAAGCAGTGGTACAGGAAGAAGTCTGCATCCTTCAAGAAAAACATGATTTTCATGCAGGACAATGCTCCATCACCAAGTACTCCACTGCCTGGCTGGCAAGAAAGGGTCTAAAAGAAGAAAAACTAATGACATGGCCTCCTTGTTCACCTGATCTGAACCCCATAGAGAACCTGTGGTCAATCATCAAATGTGAGATTTACAAGGAGGGAAAACAGTACACCTCTCTGAACAGTGTCTGGGAGGCTGTGGTTGCTGCTGCACGCAATGTTGATGGTGAACAGATCAAAACACTGACAGAATCCATGGATGGCAGGCTTTTGAGTGTCCTTGCAAAGAAAGGTGGCTATATTGGTCACTGGTTTGTTTTTGTTTTGTTTTTGAATGTCAGAAATGTATATTTGTGAATGTTGAGATGTTATATTGGTTTCACTGGTGAAAATAAATAATTGAAATGGGTATATATTTGTTTTTTGTTAAGTTGCCTAATAATTATGCACAGTAATAGTCACCTGCACACACAGATATCCTCCTAAAATAGCTCAAACTAAAAACTACTTCCAAAAATATTCAGCTTTGATAATAATCAGTTTTTTTAGGTTCATTGAGAACATGGTTGTTGTTCAATAATAAAATTAATCCTCAAAAATACAACTTGCCTAATAATTCTGCACTCCCTATATAAATTATTATTATTATTACATGTAGTGAAATGACAATAAAGTTTAACTTGACTTAAAAATTAGGTTCCTGTATGGCTCTTTGGGTAAATTTGGGTCAAATGGAAGTGTAAATACAAAACCTAAAAAATAAATTCCTGTAATAATAAATGATAAAATGGAATTCTTTAAAAAGATTAATCAAATAAACACTCAGCTACAGTTGAAATAACATAGCAATGGGTCATTATTTTCAACCAATCTTGAGCATCAAAAGGGTTAATGAAATGATGCTAATTTTACTAAGCAAGCCTAACATCACAGAGTTACCTAATTCATTGGATACAAAAGAGTCCGTCTGCACTCGTTCACAGAACTTGTAGGTCTCACAGCAGACCAGCACTGGTACATTGTAGGCCTTTGCTACCAGGGCAATTTGGGAAGTTCCAACTCGTGACATCACATATCCATTGGCAAGAAGCGCATGGGCACCGAGAAATACCTTGGATACCTGGAAATAAGAGTGCAGAGTCCAAGTTCTGATTCAGCATTCAGGCAAACAATGTTTTTAATGACAACATAAAGGCAGGTTAACTTGAGATTACATTACTGTTCAAGTTGGTCAGTTTTCGTTTTGCTTCAAATCAAAGTTTTAGACATCAAAGATTCAAACAAATTGATCTACTCTGATGGTAAAGATATTTAGAATGTAGGAAAGGATTCCTATTTAAAAAAGTTTCTTTAAACTTTTTATTCACCAAAAATCCTGAAAATGCAAACATGCTTGCTTGATGGTAGAAAACCAATCTGATTCCTTTTTTGTCTTGCACATCAAGTGGCTACAATTCAGCTTCTGTCCAAGTTTGCTGACATTTGCAAATAAACCACCAATTTCATCCCATTTGTTTACAAGTATAAAACCGTCAATTTGTGGGAAACTATTACAATATATCCAAAAAAATTGCAAAAAAAAAAACATTTAGACAATTGGCCAAGAAACCACTGAAGTTTGGTCTCAGAGAGACAGACTGTCGGATAATCTGAAGGTCAGATGCCTGTTGTTTGAGAAAACTGTTGTGTATGACAGTACCAGAAGGGAATCATACAAAATTATTTATTAAGTAATTAATTTATTATTATAATTATTGCAGAATTATTCAAACACCACCTGAGATGGTGTTAGATAAGCTCTGTCCACAGGGTTGTCCAGTTAGCCAATCTTCTTTTGTGTCAAAATAAACTTTTAAGGTTTTTAATGCTTTTTTAGACACATATTTAATAATTATGCAAAACTTGTGTTTCCATTCAGCATTCAAAAGACTCCAGAAGGGAGTCCAATGGTCCAAAACATCTGTCTAGTCAGCGTTTATGTCAAAATAAAATGGAAAGTAATACAATGGTATGGAAAAGCATGTGAATGGCCCTTAAAAGACTTTTATTAGGTCTACCTATAAACCAAGACCAAGACCAAATTAGGTCTACATTTTATTTAGCTGTACATCCTTTTTAAAAAGATAATTCCCCCAAAATAAAAAACTCAGTATTTATTTACACTAATGCATTTATAAATTTCCTTCTTCTTACAAAACAAGATATTCTAAAGAATGTTAGGAAAATAACAGCCGTTTGACATCCAAAGTAGGAACTAAAATACTATGGAAGTCAATGGCTCCTGTTTTCCCAACATTTTTCAGCACATCTTTCTTTGTGCTCAACAGAATAAAGAAACTTCAAACCGGTTAGGACCAAGTGGATGAGGAGTAAATACTGACAGAATTATCATTTTCTGGTGGACTATGCCTTTAATAACAGCAGTTAGATATGGTAGAGATAGCTAAAAACAAGTAGCTATCTTTGTCTACCCTTTGTTCTACTCTGCACCACATTTGCAGCTATTGTGTACCTTTAAGAACAGAAGTACCAAACTATAATTAAGTCGTATTTTTAGCAACCGTTTATATCACAAAGTTAATCAATCCACTGATGGTGCAAGCAGTTTGTTAAGAAAGCACATTACCTCACAAGAAGCTAAAAATAAAACATGCTTGCAAAAATCCCAGCAAGTAATGAGATTTACTGAAAAGAATGACTCACTTCAGGCAGAATGTAGGACAAGGCAGAAATGAGCACATAAGTACATCGGATGCCTTTCTTCACCAGACGCCTCAGCGCCTCTCGACCTTCCAACCTGGGCCGACTGTCCACAACTATGACTCTGAACTGCCTCTGCTTCTCAAAGGCTTCGCACAGGATGTGATTGACGAGTGACGAGCTTGAAAAAAAAGACAAGAAAAGCACTCCTGAAACACATCTGAATAAAGTAATCCAGACTATTTGAGATTTGGCTATTGAAAACGATGATCATTTACTAGAAAAACTTACCAGCCGTAAACTAGAATGACGTCTCCATTGCTTATCTTCTCAATAGCATATTTAGAAATGGCTTCAGAAGCCAAAATGATCTTCTCATTTATGTAACTATCAATACATGCCTGCAGTTTCCCTTTTGCCTGTTAAGGAAACACTGGTTTTAGAAACTCACAGGACAAATACTGCAATAAACAGGGGTGCACAGCACTGTTTCGGTCCGGTTCTCGAAGAAGATCCTAGAGATGTTGCTTGGTCCTCTTTCATATATAGTTAGTATATAGTACATAATGTTTTAGATATTTTTCAAGATACTAGTTTTCAGCTTAAAGTGCGATTTAAAGGCGTAACACAAGATTAATTAGGTTAACTAGGCAAATTAGGGTTAGGCTTGTCACAATAATATAATATATATCCAATATCCAATATAATAATATAAATCCAATTATTGCACATCACATGGACATGACCTCAATCCTTTTTGGTAAAGCAATATATATAAATATACACACACATATACATATATACATATATATACACACACACATATATATATATATATATATATATATATATACACACATATATATATATATATACACACATATATATATATACACA
>CAIGQZ010035027.1:2294854-2324881 GCA_903798205.1 Danio tinwini
ATATATATATATATTAGGGGTGTAACGATACACCAAAGGCATGATTCTGTTCAGTTTACGGTTTTGGAGCCATAGTTCGGTTCGGTTTCTGTTTGCTGTGGGGTTAGGGTTGATGTCATCTTAACAGCAATGCTAAGGAACAATAGATTTACTTAATAACAAGAACAACTAAACTTTTTCTTTATTAACTTTGCCATTACATTTTAGTACAGTCAGGATACCTGAGTAAACAACAAACATTAAATAAATACCTCCAATATAGACTAGTCAGAAAAAAACAATTCTCTTTAGTGCAGCCATCTTAAGAATGTAAACTCAAATTAAATAACTAACTGCAGTGTAGATTAGTGAAAGATAAACAGGCTTGTCCTCTCTAAGGACATAAGAAATATTTAGATAAGTTTTAAGTTCTTCTTTAAAAACACCATAATGTCCACATTCACAGGTGAGGAGCTTGCTCATTTTTAGTTATCTAAGTTTTCATTTAGATATATAGGTTTCCAATTAAATTAATGAAAAAATATACATATAATGTGTTTGTAAAGTGCTCTTTACATTACATATTCACCAGTAAAATACTTTGCAGTTTTGTCTGAAACTAATGTTACGATAGTAGCCGTATATTGGTTGTATTTTTCCCTACCGTTCTCTCTTTCTCTTTCTCTCTCTCGCTCTCTCTCTTTCTCTCTCTCTCTCTCTCTCTCGATCTCTCCATGCCTGTCATTTCTGTATGTCCGCCTTCACGACAGCTGATTGGTCAGAGACCGATCTATCATCATTGGGCGACGTGGCGCAGGAATATAAAAATGACGTCAGGAAAAGCAGAGGAGAGCGCTTCTTCCTTTGATCTCGTTTTTCGCGTTTTTTGCTAACATGATTATGATTTTCGTTGTTTTTGCTTAACTTTCGTTTGGGCAAAATTATTTTGCATTACTTTTGCCCACTTTGAGATATTTTGTCATTTTTGTGCATTTTTATTTTGATTGATTTGTTTGTTACTTTTTGGCTCAGCTCTTTCCCGCCATATTGAGCTTTACCTCCTCAAGTTCACTCTTTTCTCAGAGTAAGGTGGATAGGGAAGATGTCTTACGACTTCCATTTTGCAAACACATAGAAAATGTATTGTTAAAGACATCAGGTAAAAGGTGAATGTCATCTTTGTATTTATTTTATTCTACAGTTCAGTGTAGGGAAGAATACAGCGTACGGCACTGAAAACTGCAATCTCAATATATTGCTTGCGTGTGGATTTTCTCTGTTCATGCACAAAATTCTTGCTTGCCCTCATATATACTCTGCTCAAGTGCGCTTTCAAATACACGCTGCTGAAGTGCGATTTAGTGTGTTTATGTAACAAGTATGTCTCCAACCTTCATTAGATATGCTAGAAATATTTATGAATGTCTCCAATAGACGCGAGCGGCATTAATGCTCCCTGAAGTAAAATGAAACGATTATAAACTCCAGCAAGATAACGTCATCTATACATTTTAAAGTATTATATGACATTTGAAAGCATTATCTATTATCTATAAAGTATAAATATGGAAACTGTGTTCATCTTAACTGAAAGCTACGTCGTATTTGCTAGCCTCATGCATCACGCACTTGTCAGTCAGTTAGTGATGCGTGATGCGTAAACACTAAATCGCACTTCAGCAGCGTGTATTTGAAAGCGCACTTGAGCAGAGCATATATGAGAGCACGCAAGAATTTTGTGCATGAACAGAGAAAATCAGTGCGCAAGCATCAGTTAGTGGCAGGGTGAATTTTGGCGTGGCGCCCTGCCTTGGAAGAATGAATGTAGCGGAAACCATGCAGTAGTAATCGAGTGTGATCGCTCACTCACATGACATGACATGCACTTGGAAAATACTAACTTTAGAATATAATATTTAGAACAAAACCTCATTACTAGTACAATTTAATCAAATGTAATCAAATAAATATGTGCTTAAATTTGGTTTAATTAGTTATAGACAATAGACGTCAACCTCAACAATAGGCAGCAGGGGGCGTGAGAGTATCGCGGTACACCACAAGAGTTTCGCGATACGTATCGTGGTTGGTTTATCATGATATTTCGGTTCGGTTTGTAGTATCGTTACACCCCTAATATATATATATATATATTAGGGCAGTTCCAGCATCATGGATGTGACATTTGCAGTAAAAACTCAAAACATAAATTCACATAAAACGTTTATATTAACATTAAGGGTTAGTTAAGGGACCAGAAAAATATCAATCTGTAAATGTGTTTTGCACTTTAAATGGGGAAAATAAACATGCATTATTGATGTGACCAAAAAAGTCTGTGAGTTTGCAGTATATAACATACTTCGTAGAAATTCTGCGAATTAAACTGCACAACACCCCAAGAAAAATGCTTATCAACAAGATAAGAGTCAGCTCACTATAGAACAAACATAATTGATCTTTTTTTATTTTACTTTATATTTTTGCATTTATGAGGAAAAAGCTACGTTATGGATGTGACCGATGTGAAATTTCCAATTGTCTGACTTTGATAAATCAAATTAAATTGTTTAAAAACATAAAAAGAGACATTTTGAGTATGTCTAAAGTAATGTAAAATACTTGCCTACACAAAAAACATGGAAACGGTTTCGGTATTTTGTTGAAAAGGTAATTTTTTTCATAGCAAGGTTGACATTTGCATGGAATTGCTCATATATCTCCCATTCATAAAACCCAATTCTAGCAACATTTTAGCTGATTGTGCAACATGTCCATCTCTACTAGAGGTGTCTGTGTCAGTATTAAAAAACACTACAGTATTTACTATAAATTACTTTAGTATATTTTCATGTGGGTCTCTGGCAACTGAAAATAGATCTGATAGCAGATATCGCAGCCTCTGTTACTTTTTTACCTTGCACTTTTTGGTCAACATTTATTATTATTTATTTAGGATATGTGTTTTCACATTCTGATTTCAATATATGAAATTGTCAAAATGACTGTAATTAAGTGAAATTTTCTTCAGAATAAAATATTGTCTGTCCTTGCATTGTGATGATATTATACTGTCATTCTGGCATTATGTAATGAGTGGCATAAAATGGTCTTGAAATGACAATAATACCGTTTATTGCAATATATTTTGGTGAAATATATCGTACAGCAAAAATAGATATCATGACAGGCCCAGATAGGATAATTAGGCAAGCTATTGTATAATGATAGTTTGTTCTCTAGCCTATCAAGAAAAACAATTACGCTTGAGGGGGCTAATAATATAGACCTTAAAATGGTTTTAAAAATTTTGAAGCTGATTTATTTTATAAAATAAAACAAATAAGACTTTCTCCAGAAGAAAAAACATTATCGGAAATATGGTGAAAATTTCCTTAATCTGTTGAGAATTATTATTTTTTCAAAAATAGGGTTAATAACTTTGTCCTCTACTGTATATCTCCAGGTCCTCTTTTGAGAACCAGACCGAAAATTCTGTATTGGTCACGTATTATTATACACAGCTAAGAACACACATTTTAACACGTTTGTAATAATTTTTCCAATGATACAGCAGAAATTCAAGAGCTTGCAGTCACTGAAATGTCAACCACGCTGGTCCATAAAAGGGCTTTATCTGGTCTGCATTAGTGCCACAAGGGCTGTATTTTTGGCTGTACTCTCACTAGGCACGGTTGCCTTGAACCATGCCGAAGCACGTTTGTCTCCCCTCCACTCTCATCCGAAGACCCACACGCACACTGCATCTTCACCTTCCGAATTAGAGCACGCTTTCGTCATCGATGATGCAAGTGTTCAGTTTAACAGGAAGAGAAGCACTCTTGCTCAGCACAGTGGAAATTGCTTTATATTGTTTTGTATTATTTTTAGTCATTTGATATGCAGTGACACACTCAAATATTTGGCTGAACAGATCCACCACTTTTGAAGCTCATAAATTATCATAAAGTCCTTGTGCTACACGTATTGGGAGGTTTGCTGAAGGTGCAGCTGACGTGCAGCCAAAGGGGTGCGTCTTTAATAAACTATGACAGTACCTGTTTATTGAAAAGTAAGATTAATTTATAAATCCATATGAAACAGTCCCTTAAAAGTAACGTCGCCACTTAAGTTTCGGGCTCAAGCCCGCTTTGCACTCACACTACAAGCGTACTACGCCAAAGCCCAACCGAACCGCGCTCTTGCACACCTGTATTACTCTGTGCACATGCGTATTAGTTATGTGCATCCCTTGCAATAAACATCTCTAAACATCTCTAAATAATCTTACCTCCTCTTCTTTGCATTGATTGGGTATATTTGAAATCTCCTTCTTTATGTACTTAATGGCATTGCCCATGCTGGCAGACAGAGGCCGACACTGGCTGAGGAAACTGTAAGAGCAATACCAATATATTTGCATAATATTCATCTTGAACTATGCTCATGCTTTATCAATTTTGAAAAGGAAAAAGGTGAACCTGATATAGGGTGAAAGCTTGTTCACAAGGTCCCTTGACAACTCCTCGTTTGGAGGTGTGCTATAGTCTTGAATAACCTGTGAAAAAGTATTTACATATTCATCACATTCAAAGATTAAGAACATTTAAGTGATTTTATGGCTTTCTTTGTGTATTACCTGTTTGAAGGCATGTAGTAGGGCCACAGATCGAGCATTGGACCCTGCTATAATGCCCTGAGAGTACTGCAGGCCCAACCGAACAATGGATGGGTGAATAACTGTGGCTGGGATGCTAAAAAAATAATAACAATAACAAAAGATTAGACAACCTTTTTAAAGTATAAAAAATTTTCAATTTTAATAGTTTATCCGACATATAAAATGCTAAATTTAGTTATATACAGTGAAGATCAAAGTTATAGGACAATCTAGAATTCCTTAAATTTCCAGGTCACTTGTTAATCCTATTTGAAGTCATCTTAGCTTGAGAGAGCAGTTTCTAAGCATATTTCATGAGTTACATATATTCTGAACATAGTATAAAACTTAAATAAGAATTTTGAAACAGAGCATTAAACTAAATTTAAGAACATTTTCAGATATCTCAGTTATTGGTATTTGTTAGTGAAGCTGTTATGAACCCTTTGTTTCGAATCAATGGTTCGGAGCATGTATCAATTTGGCATAGTCACATGATTTCAGTATGCGGCATTGTTACATTACTTATTTTAAAGCATTTCCATACATCAAAGGTTCTCCATTTTTTGGACCATAAAGGCCAGTTTGTACCAGTTAAGGTCGATACACACCAAACCAATGCCAAAAAACTAGCACTGACGAAACCCAACTGTGTTGTTGGCTCACGTCTGGTTCCCTCTGGACCAAAAAGCTGACAATGAACACACCAAACAAACAGCAGCCAATTGAAACTAAAGTGCACGTTCTGTGCCTGCATGGGAGGTTGTGTCTTTCTGTACCGCAGAGGGCAGTCTGTTTTCTCATTCAAAACAGAAAACCAAACTTCAGATGTGCACGTGATAAGCATAAACAAAGCGGTTTAGTACCATTATCACATTAATCGTCACTTACCATGGAGTGGTACATCGCTCCTGCAAATATTTTGGATAATATAATAATCCATATAGTTTGCAAATATCTGAGATTTGTAGCGAAATTACAGCTGGCCTCTTTGTGATCCTTCTTGGCTTGAATTGTTTACTTGCTAGGTCACATTCACAGTCTTGATTCATTGTTGAATAAGCAGACAGAGCGCTCTCATCTCAGCTAACGGCCATTCTATATGCTGAATTGGGCCAACAAGCTCCAACGTTAACCCGACAAGAGGTGATGTGTAGAACACACCAAACCAACTAGCCGGACTGCCGCTGATTGACAAAGCCCAATGGCTGACCATCGGCTTGGTGTGTCGTGGCCTTTAGAATAAAACTTTTAGTCTTCTTCAGTTCAAAATGAGTGCTTATATGTGAACAAGCTGACTTTTTGTGACTGTTCAGAGCACATGAATGATTTTTAAACATTTATAAACATTAAAAATAATAAGTGATTGATTATTAATATATGTAAAAAAAATAGATGATTCTTGAGCATTTAATCAGTACATTAGATTGATATCTGGAGGATCAAGTCACACTGAAGGCTTGAGTAATAATACTGAAGATTCAGAGAACATTTTAAATGCATTAAAGTAGAAATTCGCAATCAAAGATGTATAAAGTACTAGAGACCCAGACTTAAGTAAAAGTACAAGTGCTCTATCGAAACAGTGACTTGAGTAGAAGTTGAAGTGCTCTTTAAGCACAATACTTAAGTGGAAGAACTAAAGTATTCAACATTTTTTCTACTTAAGTATTGCAAGTAGTTTATTTAAAAATTTACTACTCAAGTACTGAAAGTAAAAGTACAAGTATTGTGTTATGTAGTTATTTTTTAAAAAGCAGTCAAAAGACATATTGTTTTGTTTATTTTAAATATCTTTTTTGAGGTTAGATTAAGCAAAACAAAAAGAACCATGGTTTACGGATGATTTATGATTTATGGTGATTTATAATATATATATAAATGATGGGTCAAAAACATCAGCGTGACAGCCTTTATGATAGACAGTTAACGTTATGTGAACATTGCAGCATGATATGAACCGCTGGTAGCTAACGGTAGTTAACTTATCTAGCTCTTATGGATAGCTCAAACTGCTGTTTTGTGTATTATATTATCTTTAACTTGACATGTTTCTTCAAATGCGATGGTAGAGTATGCACTTCATTCTATATGAACTGTCTTTCACTCCAACAAATGCAAACATTGGTTCTAAAAAGGGTCACGGGTGGTCTTTTTCCTCATTGCCACGAACAGTTGAAAGTGAAGGTGGAATTTCTGGGTTTTCCATGTCTAAAACAAACTAAAGTGCTCTCAATGCAGGCAGGCAGCACTGTGTTCTTTGATCGTCTGATAAACGAATGATTGATTCGTAACATTTTTATAATTGTAATGAGTAACTATGCAACACATAAAAAATCTACTGGAGTAAAAGTATTAAGCTCATCGAAAATATGTACTGAAGTAAAAGTAAAAGTAGGAGAAGAAAACAATACTCCAGTAGAGTACAGATACAACCTTTTAGTACTTAAGTACAGTAGTGAAGTAGTTCTACTTTGTTACTATACATCTGTTCGCATATTATATTATATATATATATATTATTTCACTATGTTTTTTTTCCAACGAAAATAACTTATTGACCCAAAACTTTTGAAAAGTATTTTATGACAAAAGATAGTTAGTTGCCATATCTAAGTCAAAAGACAAAGAAAAATCAACCCTTTTAAAGAAAATCTGTAATTAATGCAGAAGCTACATTGGTTTCAGTACCTGATTTGCTGCGTGGGAGGGTTTTTTCGGCTGTACTGGTGAAGATGTGAGAACAGGCTGACCTTGTAGCCATAATCTGACCTCAAAGGAACCTAAATGAACAGAGCAAACAACAGCACTCCATGTGAATATCTCGTTCTATCAGAGACAAACATTCTGGAGGTCACATCCCCCGTCCTCATGTCAAGAGCTGAGGCTACATGACGCTCACATCTGATGACTGTGAAAGCGTAACACTATTATAAATGTACACCCAACAGACAACATAAATGAAAAATAAAAACACACTGGAAAATTCACCCACATATGACATATAGCTATCACGTGGACACGATGAAATGAAAATAATCACAATGAAATCACTTGCATAATACATTTAAACACAAGAGGAGTTAACTTTCACCAAGAATAAAAATTACATTACACAGAGAAACAAAAAAGGCAACAATACACTGCACACAGAAGTGTGGAGCCAGACCTTGACTCCAGTTATATTTAAACCGCATCCCTGCCCTGACTTCTGTAAGACACGGGAAGGACCTGGGTTAAAAAAACGCTGAAAAATGGATCTCAGAAAACACCTGGATGAATCCATCATTCGTCAGTCGGCTGTGATCAAACCAGATGTAAAGTATGGCAGTACAGATTTGTCTCACCTGCTGTCGCTCAAGCTTTTTGGCCAGCTTTTTCAATGCAGCAGGATCATCCACCTGAACGTGTTCAGGTAACCTTTTCACTACTAAAAACAAACAGAGAACCAAAGTTACTGCTGAATACCAGTCAGATGCTCAGATTTCACAAGAAATGCTACTATTTGTTTGTTTTAATTACACAAATAAAAGCAAATTATTTATTTATTTATTTTAAATATAATTCATATGAGGCGACGTGGTGGCGCAGTAGATAGTGCTGTGGCCTCACAGCAAGATGGTCGCTGGTTCGAGCCTTGGCTGGGTCAGTTGGCGTTTCTGTGTGGAGTTTGCACGTTCTCCCCACGTTCGCATGGGTTTCCTCCGGGTGGTACAGGCAGGGCTTAATTTGTGCCGGAACACGCCGGATCCGCAACCTCTGAAATCTGATCCGGCACCTCATTTTACCGATCCCCCTCCTCAACCGGCCTCCTACACCATCCGCTGTTCACTTTCACTTTCTTTCGCGACTTTCCAACCCTCTTCACTTTCGTTCGCGACACCCCTGCCCCGCTCTTCACTTTCGACTGCGACAGCCCCAAATCCTCAGATAATATACCCCGATCTGTTCTGGGACCTTGAAATTTACAAATTAATCACTGGGTACAAGTGAATTGGGTAGGCTAAATTGTGCGTTGTGTATGTGTGTGAATGAGTGTGTTTGGATGCTTCCCAGAGATGGGTTGTGGCTGGAAGGACATCCGCTGCGTAAAACATGTCCTGGATAGGTTGGCGGTTCGCTCCGCTGTGGCGACCCTGGATTAATAAAGGAACTAAGCCGAAAAGAAAATGAATGAATAATTCATATGATTAAATATCGCTAAGCCCCGCCCTCCTTAGTTACTGTTGTTACGCCTGTCAAGCTTTCATGCCTGGCATGTCAATTACAATATGTTTGTGCCAGTGTCAGACATTCCTAGGGATAAAATTAGTCATTTTTGGAGAACAGGTGAGATATCGGAGAAAGCCAGACAAAAAGGACTCGTATTCATAACACGCAACCGATTAGAGAATAATTTAATTAAAACTGAAGCTAGAGCCTAGCCGCCTCATACGCTGACCATTCAACAGCGCCTTAGTTCATGCACAGCAGTATAGGTGAAATTGAAAAGTTATCTAATAACAAATTAACCCGTATTTTCTCTTTTTTTAAGCCAAAAAGCCTGATAGACTAATTGCTGTGCAATGAAATATAGCGTTACTAACCGACAAAGAAACACGCATGGACAGTGCTTTTACAAAATTCATTCATAGAAAGAACAGCCAGAAAGGGAAAACTGATGGATTTGTGTACCTATAACTGTCATTATGTTTGTGGGCTTTATATATAGTTCCTATTCTAATTAGTATGGAAAAAAATAAATAAATTGAAATGCAAATCAAAGTATAAATAGCAGAAGTGAACAAATAGATTTTTTTCTACCAGCAAATATTAATCCGACACAAAATATAAAAGCAGACCCTAACCCGCGATAACGTCGTCACCAATGACTAAATCTCCAAAAGACTGACAAAAACATTGGTGAATTGTAGCTCTAACATGGACTTGAGGGATATAAATTACTGCGGGTGAATCTTTGTGCAACATATTTAGTTTGGTAAAGATCGTGTGCCAGCATGATGAAATAACACTGCAAAGTCAGTGTCGAGAGGTTTTCTGTCATCGTAGACCTCGTTACTTCCAACTTAAACCGCATTAATTACAACTGCAGGTGAAGTATATTGATCGCAAGTGCTCACTTTGTGATCACATCTCTGTTTTGTTCAGTTGATTTGTAATCCAAATATTAGTAGCTTGAAACAGATGGAAATATGACTAGATTGTGCTGCTTTTACGGCCCCTCACACAGCTTAATCCACGCTTGCATTTCTCCCCTTGGGTTTTTGGTTTTGGAAAGGGAAAAATTCCACCACCCCGTCCAAACTTTTCAGATACCGGGTATGAGATTTGCACAATTCATATGCCTAACGCTTTGGCTTGTTTCCCTTGCTCGAAAGCTTGACAGAGCTCCTGCTTATAGCTACGGTTGCTAAGCCACAATTGGTGTTTGGGTGTGGCTTAGCGAAGGGTCAATTCTGAAAACTGCAGAAATGTCAACATTGCCATTATAAAAATAATTACAAGTTTATGATGATGTGACAGGGGTTTGCAATAATAATAATAATAATAATAATAATAATAAAAAAAAAAAGATATTTATGGGATAATATTTTTGGGATTTTCTTTTCTAGAACAACAATTACTTAATGATTATCTTTCCTGATTTAGGCCTGTTGTGGAAAAATACATATAAGTTCCTGTTCTAAAATGTGGTTTATTTTAACAATCACTCAAAGATTGATTTGGAAAGAGGATGAATGATTCAATCACTGACTCAAACATTTCATTAAAAAAACCTCATTGATGCAAAAATGACCTGTTCCGGCTTTTCAGTTTGGAGTCATTTTTGTTCATCAAAAAGATTTTTAAAAATGTATAATAATGATTAAATCGTGTAACTCACTCACAATTAACTTCTTGGCTGTGTAACTGTTGCATACAAACAATATCACATTTGCTCTCACGTACTGATACTAAGAAAATGACTTCATTTATGTGATATTTAACTATATTAGATCTTATTAATCTACAGGAACATTTTTGCCTGTATAAAGCTTCATCAGGCAAGTAATACATTTATTTATTTATTTATTTATTTAACCAGGAATGTCCCATTGAGATACAATATCTCTTCTCCCAGTGAGTCCTGGTCAAGACAGGCAGCATAGGACAAAGTTACAGAACAATACATGTCACAACACTATAATATGAACCATAATAATTGTTAAAAACATGTGCACTGTTCTAAATTGTCTTTAAAATATTTTTTAATATAGAAATAGATGTTACAAATTTCGTATGTAGTATATCTTGAAGCTCATTCCATACATATGAAGCATACTTAGAGAAGGTAGATCGACCTAACTCTGTGTGAAAAATGGCATCTTAAGTAAGAGCATATCTGCTGATCTGGTATTGTAAGTACTTGAACAGTACTTCAACAAATTAAGATATATATATACTGTGGTAATTTACCAACTAAAACTTAAAAAAAATAAAAAAAATGGTGTTTTCTCCTTAACTGTAATAAGATCCATTCTGTCATTTTATATTGCAGTGACGTGTGTGTGCATTTCAACCAGTGACAAATCATAAGGCACTATGAAAAACAATATCCTTTTTTTTTTTTTAAACATTCAGGTGCCTGCATGTGAAGTATATCGCAGTACTCCAATACTGATAGAAGTGTACTCTCAACTAAATCTTTTCGAGCTGCAAATGAGAAAATTTTTTTAAATGAAAATAAAAACCTAATGTTGGTCTGAGTTTTTTTTTTAAAGGCTATCAGTATGAAAACTACAAGTCAACTTATCATCAAGCCAGACACGTAAATATTTAAAAAGGTTTATAACACCTAAATATTTGCTTGCACGAGATGCGTTTTCATTCTTTTTTGCAACATGCTCGATGATATCGCAAAAACAACAATTACAATATTATAGCATTATGGTCAGGTTAAAGAGTAAGGTCCGGCAGCATAAGTTACCTGGCTGGAGCTCATTGGGGGAAGCTTTTGGTTTGCTGGAGGTGGATTGTTGACCACCTTCCTTCTTGCCCTGTTTTGATGCTCGTTCTGAGTCTTGCCGTGCCCGTCGCTCTGCTCTCAGCTCTGCTTTGGTCTTTGCAGGCTTCTCTGCAGCCGCAGGAGTTTCAGATGCAGGTGCACTCACAGGCGCTGGAGCAGCTGCTGACATCAAAGGGTCCGACAGTTAAAAACAGACCCCAAAAACAGACAATAAATTAGACTAAAAGGCTATTAAAAGACTATATTAAGCTAAGAAATAAAAATAGCAGCAGTAAACCAGACATGTATTTTCAAAAATATAATTAAAACGGTTTCGTTTTAATCTGAAAGGTGCTGTCATTTATATTCCAAATGACTTCTATAATGCAGTTATAATAATTTTGATTTGGCTTTGTATGTTTTATCTATACAGTGGTCCCTCGTTAATCGCAGAAGTTACGTTTTAAAAATAACCCACAATAGGCGAAATCCGTGAAGTAGTCAGCTTTATTTTTTACAATTATTATAGATAATTTTAAGGCTGTAAAACCCCTCACTACACACTTTATACACTATTTTCTCAGAGAGGCATTAACATTTTCACACTTTTCTCTTCATAGAAAAGTAAGTCCAGTATTATATAATGAAACCGAAGATCAAAACCATTTGATCTTCCTTTATTTATTCCGTAATGGCACTCTACAGCGTCGTAACTTCTACCTTCCTTTAGCATGTGCAGATGTTCCAACTTTTTGGTTAGCATCTTCCTTTGCCTTTTGAGTGCTACCGCAGGTGTCTTTGACGATGCAAAACTTATCGTGGAAAGAAAACTTGCACAGTACATCAGATTCATGTACATTTGGCCAAATAAACGTATTGTGTACTGTACAGGAGACACAGCATGGAGAAGATTGATTGACAATGGACTACAGCCAATCAGGATGCAGAACACAATGTGCTATTCAGGACAAAACAATGCGCTGTAGGAAAAAAACATGTCAAAAACGCACGAAAAAAATCTGTGAAACTCAAGGCGGCGAAAAGTGAACTGTTATAGTGAGGAATCACTGCACTCAAGTGCTGATAGCTTTTGACTTTTAGGGCTTTAAATCTTATTTATTGTTCTGCTGGCAACGAGGTGAGCAATAAAATGTTTATTTATAATGGTTGCAACTGTTTCATTTAATTAAGCACTACCTGTATTATTGCTTTTTCTTCATCCTACTGTCAAAAGATGCGTTTTCTCTCAACAATGAAAATTTGACCTGGCTATTGCGGGCTTATTTGCATGAATGTTTTAACTCCGTCCATTCCTGTAAATATTAATCTAGTCTCAATAAGACATAAAAAACACACATCAACAAATTTCCTCCAATTATATCTACTTATTTCAAATTTCAATCAATATTCAATACTGTAAATGTCGCATTGCTGGAAAATGTATACTTTTTTTCACTCTGAGATACCTTTATGTGCTGGGCTCTGGGTGACGGGTTTTGATGAAGGTGGAGTAGATGCTTTCTCTTTTTCCTTCTCCTTTTCCTTCTCTGGAGGACCCTTGTTGTCATCTTTTTTATTCTTTTTATGCTGCTTCTTCTCCTTCCTAAGCCGCTGCTTTTCTTCTTTGGTCAACTCCTTACCTTCACTCTACAGGTAAACAAGTGTAAATCTGTTTCAATTGTTTATTAAAAATTAGAATGCCTGTAAACAAATGTGCTGTGTCTTATAAATCTAATCTGCACGTTGGGCATTAAAAACACATTTCTTTTTTTTTTTAAATGCCCAAAATGTTGTCCAAGACAGCAGCTCTTTAGGACTTTTAGACAATTTATTTACAATATTAAGTGTTTTTAAAGAAACAATCAGTGGATTTGGAAAATAAAATACAAATATAGTATAAAATATAGTGAATTTATAATAATAATAAAAAGACCTACCTTTGCTTTTACAATATCTTGCAACTTCCCTTCTTCACCTATGACACAAACAAACAGATATTTAAAATATACTGTATAGCCAGGTTATATTTGCTAGATGATAGTCATTTACTGAGGAAAATGCGGTTTAAGTTGGAAGTAACGAGGTCTACGATGACAGAAAACCTCTCGACACTGACTTTGCAGTGTTATTTCATCATGCTGGCACACGATCTTTACCAAACTAAATATGTTGCACAAAGATTCAGTTTGTCTTGAAAAAATATCCCGTTACACACAACTGGGAATAAGGCGATCAATTCATGCAGTTAAAGGTCAGCATATATACATTCCAAACGGCAAAACAGCATGATGTAATTTTCACTGTATGTATGTGTCAAGTCAGCTGTGTCATGGCAGAGAGACGATCAAGCGGCCGAACGAGCCGTAACACAAGCTCTCTGCTAGTGACTGTAAACGACTGCTTGTGCACATGTTTAAGTCCGTATCGGCACACGTAGAAAGTTGGCATTAGTATGTTTTACCTGTAGCATGGTTGATGCTGTCAACCTGTATACCATCCGAGTCCGCCATGTTTCATTTCTTCGTGACTTCTCGTGCTGGTAAACTGATGTGAAAAGCAAGGAGGAGGAATTACACTGCCATCTAGCGATAAAAATTAGTGAAATGACTTTCTTTCGTCTTACAAACGTGTAACGCTAGACGTTTTCACATTCATTTATTCGTTTTCTTTTCGGCTTTGTCACTTTATTAATCAGGGGTCGCCACAGCGGAGTGAACCGCCAACTTATCCAGCACGCTTTTACGCAGTGGATGCCCTTCCAGCCGCAACCCAACAGTGGGAAGCGTTTTCACATTTAAACTATAAAACAAAGCATCTATTTAATGCAACTTTTCTATTAAGTTTTATTCATTCATTTTATTACCGACTATTGCTTATACTTTAGCTTTAGCTACTATTGGTGCACATTCTTTGTAGCTAGCACTTATTCATTAAATGTTAGTTAGTTAGTTAGTTAGTTAGTTAGTTAGTTTTCCCCTAGATACCGATACTCACTCATTAGTAGGTCCACATGGAATCTGCGCACAGAAATCTGCAGATTTCCACCGCTTTGTAGCCCATCATTGAGTCTGTATTTACTTGAGTAAATGTGTGTAAATTTATGTATATCCAGTTATTAATTGCATTTCACTAATATTATTGTGACATAATAATAATAGTAATATTCAAATGTTCATATGATTAATGTACAATACAGTTTGTAAAGTAAAATGTTCTGTCTTTTAGTAGATATATTATATAAGAGACTTGCTTTGTTTACCAATTAAGTAGATCTAGATGGATTTGCATTGTAAACAATAAATAAAGTTTAAAATGTATTGTTAAGGTATAAAGTTTTTAGTTACAATACTCCTAAAATAGCAAAAAAAAGTCAGCAGATTCTGTCTGGCTCATTAGATAGTAGCCAACTAGATACTAGTTAGATACAAGTATTTATTCATTACATTCTAGCTATTTACTCATTATGTGCTTATTATTTAGTAAGACAGAAATTACTACTGTAAACAGAAACAAAAAATATCTATTTAATAAATGAGTATATAAATACTCACACATTAATTATTTTCTCATTTTATGTAATGTCTTTAATGTCTATGTAATAAACATTAGACGTGTCCATACAGTACACAGTGTAATGTATTATGCCAATGTATATGTATAATGATTAAATATAATAATGTAATAAATAAAATATATTTATTAGCTATGAGTAGGGTGGCTAAATAGTTAGTACTGTCTTCTCACAGCAAGAAGGTTCGACCAGGAGACCTTTCTGTGTGTAGCTTGCATTTGTTCTCCCCGTGTTCACGTAGATTTACTCCGGGTGCTCTGGTTTCCCCCACAGTCCAAAGACATGCGCTACAGGTAAAGTGAGTAATCTAATTTGTCCGTAGTGTGTGTGAATGAGAGAGAGAGTATGGGAATTTCCCAGCATGGGGGGTTCACAAGTAAGTGCTGGCTTGTGGCTGGAAGGGCATCCTCCACAAAACATACATAAAACATATGCCAGAGTAATTGTTGGTTCATTTTACTGTGGAAATTCTGATAAATCAGAGACTAAACTGAAGGAAAGTGAGAGAGTGAGTGTGGGAGGGTATGAGTATTCAGATATCTAAAGATGAGTACTATCTAATAATAAGAAACAATAATAAAAAATAGAAGGCATATAATACCCAATGAATACATACTACAGCCAATATTTTGTCACAATTGCTATGCATACTAGTCAAAACTGAATAGTTGCTATCTCAATGGTAGATTCCCATGAAACCTAATAGGAAAATATGTGGGTGTTAGAGTCAGCTCGCCATATACGTATATATATATATATATAATATTTCATTAATGTACTTGCTCTTAAAACAATAAACTTTAAACTGTCTGTATAAAAAAATAACGTTATATAAAATCGTATTGTTTCTGGCCACAGCTGCTAGTTCCCCGGCATCTCACAACGTACGCAAATGCAAAAGCTAAACACATCCGCAGCACATACATAGAGGAAACAGACTACAGTCGCTTGACTAACAACACGTACTCATTATGTCAAGAAAAAAATAAAGTTATTGTCAGAAGTGGGATTCGAACCCACGCCTCCAGAGGAGACTGCGACCTGAACGCAGCGCCTTAGACCGCTCGGCCATCCTGACATATTACATGCGATGACGTCATCAGACTAAATAGTAATAACACGGTAATAACACCGGAAATGAATATAACTTTAAATATTGTTGTTTATGACACATTTTATGATTAGAGAATTGTTGTCTCGCTTACTCTAAAACATTTTGACAGAAACAATAACCTTTCTAGATATATAAATTAAACATAAGAAACAACGCAATGAAAACAATGCACGAAAGATGAAAACATGACAGAATAATTTCATTAACCAACGGCAAAACAAACTCTCTTTTAATGACCCACGTGTGAGTTTAATTCTTTAATAGTTTACATCTGTAAATGTCAACTTTTTGTTAACGTTACCTGTTGCACAGTTGATGTTGAACCTGTTTTCCTTTCAAGTTCGATTTAGTTCTCCTGGTTTTGTATATTGTATAGTTAATCGACTACGTTGAAACATTCTGGTAAGCGATGCCGTCGAAACTTCTTGTAACTTAACGTTTTACGTCTTATAAATACCCTCACATATTTCGCGTGAACAAAAATATTGTAAGACACAGTACGATCGTTTTATTGTAAGACACAGTACCATCTACTACTAGTACGATGCGTCCTCGTTTTAAAGCAATCCAGAGCCATCTGGTGGTCAAAGACTGTAAATGTAATGCTAAAAAATTTGGATAAAACAGCGCGTTTATTTATTTATATTTATATTTTACATTATATATATATATATATATATTCTACAAGTATTACTAATGTAATTTTTATGTTATATGGCGAAATGTTGCAGATTGTTCCCACAGATACTTTCCATGTGTACATTCATAATAGTTATTCAAAAACACTTGATGCGTTAATGCATGCTGTGATTCACTGGCGAGAAGAAAGTACTCGAGTTTAGTGTAGTACTTTTTTTTGCAAAACCAGTTCTAATCTGCGAAGATTTTCTCTGTATTTACAGATGTAAGTTTTGTTACAGTAATTAATTGACACGCCAGTAGGAGGCGTGAGAGTATTAAAAGTAAAGTGACTTAAGTGAGTCACACATTTAATACATACAGTTGAAGTCAGAATTATTAAACCCCCTGAATCATTAGCCCTCTTGTTTATTTTTCCCCCAATTTCTGTTTAAAGGGGAGAAGGTTTTTTTCAACACATTTCTAAACATAATAATTTGTTCTGTAGACTATCAAAAAACATAGCTTAAAGGGGCTAATAATTTTGTCCTTAAAATGTTTCCAAAAATTTTAAAATGCTTTTTTTCTAGCCGAAATAAAGCAAATAAGACTTTCTCCAGAAGAAAAAATATTATCAGACATACTGTGAAAATTTAGGCAACGCGGCTGTCGCCTCACAGCAAGAAGGTCACTAGTTCGAGCCTCGGCTGGGTCAGTTGGCGTTTCTGTGTGGAGTTTGCATGTTCTCCTTGCGTTCGCGTGGGTTTCCTCCTGGTGCTCCGGTTTACTATGGAGTTAGTTTTGTTTCTTTATTATTCAATCAAAAATATTTCGTTTTAGGGAAAAATTAAGTACGTAGTAATAAAAAATAAACGATTTCAAATAAAAAAAGATTTAATTAAAAAACTTTTGTCAATGATAATACAATATGTTGGAAGGTAAAAAATAAAACTATTGTTCTATTATGCAGTTACCACAATTTTTTTATTGCACACTCATTCATTTTGCTCTCTGTTCTGCTGTCATTTATTGCACGTCTAAAATCTTTGCTTGCAAGTTGAAAAGTTTTGCGAGTTGAAAACTCTGCAGCTCAGTGGGCGGTATCTTCCCTCCTGGATGAAAGACCTTATTCTATTGGTCAATCTTGACTGAGGTCACAGGTTGGCCCCACCCATTACGGTTTTGCACGATCAGACTGTACCAGCATTGCCAGACGTACGATAATTATCGTATTTGTACGATAATTTCGACCTCTGTACGATGTACGATCAATAATTTAAAAAATCCTATAATGTACGATAATTTCAGAGTTTTATGGCATTTAAACAGAATTTCATTGTTATCTTAGGGCTTCTGTACTTACTGATCTAGCTGCATCTTTACTGTGAATAGGCTTGTGCACACCTCAGAGTGTGTTAAAAATTTAGGAGGGTGCACTGCTTTCGAGCAAACCACCAGCACTATGTTGTGGTTCAATTTGTACTGCAAAATGAATCAACAACAAATGCAGGTATCCAATGACAGGGACTCGGAGGTGGATTTTGAACTTTCCCATTAAAGGTACGCCTAATTTATTGAAATTTTGTATGTATTGTGGTAATTTGCACGTTGTCAAAACGTTATTTGTCTAGATAATATCTGTATACTCTCTGTTTGACTCGTGTACGATAATTTTCCTCCAAATACGATAATTTTAAAGTTCTGGTACAATATTTTGACATTACCAATCTGGCAACACTGGACTGTACTGACTCCCTTCAGTGATGAGCGAGCTATGGCGAGCAACAGGTCTCCTTCGAGGTAAGTTAAATGAAACCGTACAATTACTTGTATATTGCTATCCACATTTCCCATCTGATAATGTAACGACTGCTAGCATTTAACTCTGTGTAGTCAATGATATTTTTGAATTCTCTCGATTAACTAACATTAGCTGGCTGTCAGCCATCAGTAGTGCTCACCTGCAAAAAGCAACACAAGGCCAGTGTATTTTGGAAAATATACATTGATGTACCATTACAGTCAGGCTTTTTGTCTGTAAATGATGTCCAGGTGTAAATTGCAGGCATGTGCTTTAGCTGCCCTTTGGCATCCATGAATGAGACAGAGAGTTTCTGACGGGTGCTTCTTTCTTTATTATGCTCAAGACGAGAGCCATTAAACGTTCGTTGCGTAGCACCGTGAAACTACATAAAGAAACAACAAAAATCAATAAATATTACTCGTATACAGAAAAATAAGACAAATAAAGATAAAATGTACAGAGCAATATGTAAAAACTAAATAGTAAAGTATATGAAGACAGTTTGAAACAACTAATATGAAGGCAGAGCTCACGATTAACATATACATACAAATTAACATATGACTTAAATAATTAACTTCACATACCTCGCTCCGCTTTACCAAAGGGTTCTACAATATAAATTGACCAGGATTAAGCCTCCTTTCTTCGTAAATCGATCCTCATCTCCATGAACTGCGCAGAAACAGGTATTCCCTTCGCTCTGCTATATCTGACTAACTTCGCTCTGCTAATCTGACTAACTTATTTGTTACCCGGACTACCGAAAACACGTGACATGCTCTGATGCTCTGAACAAATTTAAAGTGGTATAATCATTTAGTGGTCACTTACATGTGCAGAGGTGGGGACTTTGGGTGCTTGAGCCCCTGCCCTTTTTTCCTAGAGAGAAAGTGCCCTTTTTCCTGGGGATAATAATTATTTTTTAAATATTAATATAATATATGTATAAGTTAATGCGTGTTCTATTTAAGGACAGCTTTTGCTGTCAAACAATAAAAAAAAACTAATTTTAAAGTATATCTTGGTTTTAGTCAAGCCGCTCCAAGCTAGCCTCGAACCGGCGATTTGGAACAATGGAAAGAAAGGCCACATGCGAGGCGAACGCTCTAACGAAGACTATTTACATTGTTACTCACGCCTCAAAAGTAAGGTGTTAACAGTGGAGTAACGTCTATCAGCGCCTATGCCAACTCCTGCATCCGCATTGCACACGGACTGCATCTGGGCCATAGCTTTACTGTCAGACCCATACACACACTGCAGACGGAGTGTGTGTAAAACAAACATTACTAGCTGACCTCCGTTACGGCAGCGCGATATGATCGACAGAACCGCCGATGTAAATTCATCCGTCATTCATCTCTATTGTGTGGAGGTGAGTAACGGTCAACAAAAGACTACCTGAGGCTCAAATTTAACGCCAGCTATTTATCCAAAAGTTCAAAAGCAAATAGGCTATTTTGTCTTGCTAACATCTTTTTGATTAACAACCATGTAATAAGTTAGCTAAAGTTTAGCCAGGGCAATATCATAGGCATACAGGCTAATGTAATGGAGAAACGACAGCTAGATAGTGAAAATATTGGCCTCTCGTTTTTGCAGTCACACAGAATATATAATGTCAATTGAAGCTATAAAACATGTACATATACTGTAGGCTAGCTATGGAAGTCATTGGTTATCAGTGTGATCCTATATTCTTCAAAATATTTTTATTTTGTTCAACAGAAAAAAAAAAAAATAATAGATTGAAAAGGGACAGTTCACCCAAACATTTAAACTTACTCACCCTCAAGTGGTTCCAAATCTTTGTTTTTTTATTTAGTTGAACACTAACAAATTAAAGATTTTAAAAATGTAGCCTATTTTAAAGACAGCTCTGGAAGTCAAGTTATATATAAACTTGAAATAATCATTGACTTCCAGAGTAGGAAAAACAAATACCATGAAAGTCAATGGTTACAGGTTTCCTGCTTTCTTCAAAATATTTTTGTGTGTGTTCAACAGAAGAAAAAAAAGTCAAATGGGTTTGCAACAAGTAAATGGTAAGTAAATGGTGACAGTATTTTAGTTTTGAATTAACTATCCTTTTAAGGGTGAGTATAGGGTGAATTTAGGGTGAAATATCCTTAATAATCTCATTATATTATATTTTATTTATTAAAGTACAATTATTACTATTATTCAATAAGAAAGTGCCCTTTTTTCCATTTGAGCCCCTGCCCCTTAAAAGGTATATGCACGTCCCTGTACAGTAGGTCTGCTTCAGTTAGTTTCCACTCATAGATATGTATCTATGGTTTCCACTCAACAGCTACTGTCTCTTCGAACTGGAGCATCATATTCATTCTCCACTCAACGTAGTAACTTAGTGTGTGTCTATTTCATTACGAACGTGACAAATATATATTTGTTATATTTCGATTCGTGTATGAACGTTAGTTCAAACATTAGTTAACATGAATTAACCATGTACAGCACATCTGTTAAGTATTAATTAATCTTTGTTAATGTTAACTAAACATTATAATGCATTAGTCAAAGAATTGTGGTGAACGACTTTGTTTAGCATAAATTTGTTAACGTTAAATTACTCATATTCTGTTGTATCACCTTACATTAACAGCTTGATGTAATTTGCTAATGTTTATGGACACATACAATAATGTATTTGTTCACTGATTAGATAACATGACTAAACAAACAACATTTATTTAGAAATACTAAATATTTGTTAACATAAACTTTTACATATAGTAATGTGTTACTTAATTGCTTCTTACCTATAAAGCCTTAAATAATCTAGCTCCTGTTTATCTAATCAACCTCCTGTCTCGCTACAACCCAACCCGTTCTTTAAGATCCCAAAACTCAGGGCTTCTTGTAGTACCTAGAATAGCAAAGTCGAGTAAAGGAGGTCGAGCCTTCTCATTTATGGCCCCTAAACTCTGGAATAGCCTTCCTGATAATGTCCGAGGCTCAGACACACTCTCACTCTTCAAAACTAGATTAAAGACCTATCTTTTTAGCAAAGCATACACTCAGTGCATTACATAGCGGTATGACGCATGATGTGCCCCACACAGGATTTTGCTTCTTGTTTATATACACTATGAACAGCAGCTACGCTAATTATTCTTCTTATTCTATATTTCCACCTGGGGGTACTCATCTTGAGGCCCTCAGACTATGCAGTGCCACTGATGCAATCCAAGACCAGCGACGAGATGATCCCAAGGTTTCTGGACCAGGCCGTATCCTGAGCTGCTGCTGTGGTGGTCATGGTGGAGAGCATGAGAATGATTCCTGTGATGCTCCAAGGACAGACGAGTCTTCGCTGAGGTCCAGCTTCTGCGCCTAGACTGCAGCTCTGCACAAGACGTTTGGCCGTAGGAGACATGGTTGTGCCCAACTGAGCCTGGTTTCTCTCGAGGTTTTTTAAATTCTTCACTTTCGCCAATTGGTGAAGTTTTTTCCTCACCGCTGTCGCCACTGGCTTGCATGATTCGGGATCTGTAGAGCTGCGCACCGATGGAATTGCTCTTTAGTGTTTGGACTCTAAGTAGTGATTATTAACCCACACTGACCTGAGCTAAACTGAACTGAACTTAAACACTGAAAACTGAACTGACACTGTTTCAATTCACTATAAACTTCCATGTGAAGCTGCTTTGACAATCTACATTGTATAAGCGCTATACAAATAAAGATGAATTGAATTGAATTCATGCAGTTAACATGAGCAAATACTGAACGACTCAGATTCAGCATTGCACAATCTTAAACAGGCATGTTTTTCATGTTTGTGGACTTTTTAATAACATGATTTATATCTAGCAAAGCATTAGTTAAGGGAATTAGGAAAATTGTTGTAAAGTGTACATTACTTCAACATGTTACATTTGTAAATTGTTTACCAGTGTTGTGCAAGTTACTTCCAAACTGTAATACATTACAGATTACTTGTTACTGTTATTTAAAAGTAATCCCTTAACATTCTAAAATGACCAAATGTACTGCAGAGCATTTTACATCCAGTAGAAAGCGATATGATGTAGCAGAATGACTGTGACCTATCCAGGCTACTAACAATATAGTATACTATTGGCAACGTGAAGGCTCAAGACAATGCAAGAAAGGATTCACAAATGATCTGTTAAAAGTATGGTAGAGGTAAAGTGGTTATCTGGCAATATCTGTGAATAGCTTGACTTTATTTGTATTACACACAACAGGCCTACTGTATATGTAAACTCCAATGCCATGACAAAATGCAGATTTATTTTCTCTTTTTATTGTTGCCATTTTTGTATTCACTTTAAATTCAAGTGGCTCACAACACAAAACTGTCATGCACAAAGTGAGCATAATGAACATAGCTTTCTTAATATAATGCTTGTGCACCGATTTCCTGTTTGTGGACAAAACTGCTTGCGAGCTTTTAAATATACACTGCTCGCGTGCAAATTTTTCTCACATTCTCTGAAATATGCACTGCTCACACACAAATTTTCTTGCGCGCTCTCAGTACACTGCTCGCTCAGTGAGATTATATGCAGACTCGCAATTTGTGTCTTGTGTTCCCTCTTCTATTCACACTTTTTGATATGATTTATTTTGGTGCACTAATTATTAACAATAACCAAAATGCTAAAATAGACTTAATATTTTTAATCTAATAAACCATAACATTTTTGGCTGTATGTTATATTATGAGATATTTCCAGTTTTGTACACTTAAATACACAGAGAATAGACATTGGATATAAAGAATACGTTTTATTTTAAAAACAATTATTAAAGATGGTGCACCATACTAATCAAACAAAAAACATTTAAACTAAAATATAACAAACGCAAGCAGAAATGTAACTGTTATAGAAAATAGGGAAAAACTTAATATGGTATTATAGTCTACTGTACTGTTCACTCTTCAAATAAATCTCACTATCAATCTCATTTTATCATGGCAACTAAAATAAAGTGAACTAGTCTCTGCTGTCTTCCACATTGTTGATGAGATTGTGAAGGACATTTTCCCTGTCATCCTCTTCATTTTGAGGAAAAGCTATAGTACTATATAGCAGTACTATAGTAAAGTACTTCAATTAATCATTGAATAATTGTGGTAATACTATAGTTGCTATGGTAACACAACAAGTGTAATATAAACAAATGACCCATTGCTGTAGTTTTTTTTACAAGATAGGGTATATTATACTACAATTCACCACACTTTACTATAGTAAAACTACACTTTGTATTTCATTTTGAGTTAACTATTCTTAATACTACAGTATGCTGTAGCATTCATTAACAAGTTGTAAATAATACTAGCTTAAAACATAGGCAGTATACCTAACATTAAAAAACACTAGTATTTATTATAGAATTTACCCTCACCTGTAGGTAAATAGTGTGGCAATATATAAACCATATCAACATTTATCTTTTATCAAGGACATTTTTTTATTAAATGTTTTTTATTATTTAAAAAAATGTTATTCTTTATTTGCATTGTACCTAATTTTGGTCAAAACTTCATATGTTTGAATAATAAAGACACAAAATTAACCCTGGCATACATGGGTTCAAAACTTTTCAACCCGCAAGCAAAGAAGTGCAATAAATGACAGCAGAACAGAGAGCAAAATGAATGAGTGTGCAATGAAAATTGTGGTAACTGCATAATAGAACAATAGTTTATTTTTCACAATTCAACCTATTTTATTATCATTGACAAAGGTTTTTTTAATTAAACCTTTTTTTTATTTGAAATCTTTAATTTTTTTTTTATTACTACGTACTTAATTTTACCCTAAAACGAAATATTTTTGATTGAATAATAAAGAAACAAAAATAATTCCTTAGTTTCCCCCACAGTCCAAACACATGTGGTCCAGGTGAATTGGGTAGGCTAAAAATGTCCGTAGTTTATGAGTGTGAATGAGTGTGTATGGATGTTACCCAGAGATGGGTTGCGGCTGGAATGGCATCCGCTGCGTAAAATAAAATGCTGGATAAGTTGGCGGTTCATTGCCCTGTGACGACCCCAGATTAATAAAGGGACTAAGCTGAAAAGAAAATGAATGAATGAATGACTGTGAAAATTTTCTTGCTCTGTTAAACATCATTTGGGAAAGATAAAAAAAAATTCAAAGGGGGGCTAATAATTCTGACTTCAATTTTTAAGTGCAAAAGGTAAATTATTGTAGCAGTTCTTTTTTCCATTATATAAGTTGTGTTTCTCTTTTTATGTCACACTAATTATCAATCTACAGGTAATTAAATCCAATAACACATCCTTAAGCTTAAAATGTCTGTTTTTAAACTGAAAAGTTTTTTCAGTTAAAAGTAAATCAGATTTACATGGCAAAAGTTCCTATGAGAACAAAAGTAACACTTTTATTTATGTCCCACTGCTAATAGCCATAATTTATTTTTCACTTCCCTATTAGAGTTTCCAGTGTTTGGATTTAAATGTTTTAAAAATGAATGCATATTGCCAATAATAATAGGCTGCACGGTGGCGCAGTGGGTAGCATGTTTGCCTCACAACAAGATGGTTTGACCCTTAGCTGGGTCAGTTGGCATTTCTGTGTGGAGTTTGCATGTTTCCTCCAGGTGCTCCGGTTTCTCCCACAAGTCCAAAAACACGTGGTATAGGTGAATTGGGTACACTGTCAGAAATAAAGGTACAGTGAGGGTACAATTTTGTTCATAGAGGGAACAAAACATATAATTGTACCCAAATTGGTCCTTAGGGTACAATTTTGTACCCAAATGGGCTATAAAGGTACAAATGTTCAGATTTAGGTTTGAAAGGTACAGTTTTGTACCTTTTAAAGCACATCTGGGTACAAAATTGTAACGTAAAGGACCAGTTTGCCACCTTTGAAGGTTCATATAAGGTTATATATTTTGTTCTCCTTTAGGAAAAAAATTGTACTCTCAGCTAATGATAAGATTAAGACACTATATAACACTAATATAAATGTATTAATACTAAACATTAATACTAAAATACATCATTTACAAATATAAAGTTAATAAATTGATTGAATTGAATATTTTAATAATTAAAACATTTTCATGTATTTAAATAGAATTTTTCCTGAAAAAATATTTAGAATTTAATGTAAAATTGAATGTAATTTTAATCATTAAAAACGTAAATACTGATCTTTGCTAACTATTTGTTTAAGATCCTAAATATGATTTAGAATAAGGACCATGCAGAGTGACCAGCATCATTCAGGCGGTGATGTTGCTGTCCCTTTAAGATAATTCGGCTTGATGAGAGTCTTGAGACGTTAGTAGTGTCGTTACTGAGGCGGTCGAGTATGCTGCTGTTTACACAGAACTTCGCATGATTTTCGTAGAAAAGTCTATTTTGGAGTCCACGCTTTTCAGGTAAATATGTATTAATGATATATAGTCTGTCTCATTTTTACACGTGAAGCCGTGTTCTGTTGATTTTGTCTGACTCTCGGCATCCCCCCGCTTTAAGACCGCGAAAAAGTGCTCCGGTCAGACTGCTTGGTGTACGTTGGCCTGCAGGATGGAGTTGGCTAAGATGTCTACAGCTTATGAAAGAAGTTAATACAATATGACATCGAAGTCACTGAAGAGGAGAGGGACATTTAGAAGGTGAGTAACTATGCTGTTAGTTTTCTCTGTGTAAAAACACCCTTTATCGCCTCGTTCAATTAATGTATTTGCGCCTCATATCTTACGGTACTGCTTTATTAATAAGTGTTGCCACTGCGGAATATAATCGCAATACTGGAACTTGTAATTATCAATAATGTTTTATATCTGGAGTCCATTTTCTAGCCACGGTTGACCACGGAAATGTTATTTTATGGCTCGTTTCCACTGACTGTTACAGTACGGTACGGTACGGATCGGTACGGGTCACCTTTATCAGGCTTGCGTTTCCACTGCTAAAAGGGTACCAATGGTACTCTTTTGGTGGGCATGGTGTACGACAGAAAGTTGCAGTCAACGTCATTTTCGCTCGAGAAAATGTCTAAAGTAAAGCTGTACGGGTCGCCCACATATCATATGAGAAGCACTTCTCACAAAACAGATGCTTTACACACATAAATACTTCTGTATAAATGTTCATTACTAACTTTTCTATGAACATGAGTTGATTATAACTGCAGATCAATGACGAAAATAGCCTACTGTAACGTCTGCAATTATATAAAATAAATAAATAAATGCAACATATATGAACGCATACAGACCCTTACAGTCTCCGATATGTTACCACTTACACCTTATTTAGGTTCAAAACAGCAGGAAATAGAGCCCAGTCAGTGCAGACCTCTCATGATTAAATGTGTCTTTAATCTTCAGCAGCACGTGTAGCATCTTGTTAGAAAGTAATTCCATCATTCCGAGTTCATAATAGTCCAAAAGGTAATGGTAATAGTTAGACATGGCGGTTTGTTCACGTTTGCTGAAAAAATAATGTACTCCTTTTTTCCGGCTTCTCATTTTGTTGTTTTTTGGCTCGTCACTCTCGTGTTTGTCAGTTTCTGACAGGATCAGGTTTCAAAAGCATGTCAATAATCAAGCACACGTTATTATCATCAGCTCAAGAAGTTTGTTATTTCAAAGAAAGAACCGCGATGAGGACAAGCAAAAAATCTAAACTGCTCGCGCTTCAGACTGGCTCGTAAAAAACAACGGGGCACAGGGTAAAATCTGCTCTTTTTTTGGCTTTGTGGCTGTTCATCAAGATGACGACAATGTTCATTTGAGCCCAGATCGAACAGGTCTTGTTATTATATGATATTATATGTATATATAGTCTCTCGGCTGTGTATAAAAACATGGCTGCTCCTTTGTTTTTATTCTGGCTTGTTGCGTGAGCTTGTGACATATCTCTGTAAACCAATAGCGTTCAGCTGCGTTTTCAGTTGCGCGTCTAGCTCCGCCTTTGGGACCCTTTTGGTACTCTTTCTCGTGTTTCTCTTTCTCGTGTTTGGTACCCTTTTGAAAGGGTGCTGAAAAAGTGGTATGGTTCGGTTCTGTACAGTGGAAATGGCCATAAAAGCGTACTGAACCGTACTGTACCAGTCAGTGGAAACGAGCCATTAGACCACTGAGGGTTGCCAAAAGCATTAGTTAATCCATGGTTTTATACACTGCCATTTTTGAAGAACCATCACAATTTTGTCACCGGCAAAGCTAGCAATTATGTAAATGTGGCTAGTTACAAACGTGGCGTGTGTACATATCTTTGTTTCAGTGATGGGGAGTGTCCAAAAACTCTCATGTCCAGAATTTTTGGTACTTCACTGTTGTTTATGCTTACGTTAATGTAACAGTTATAATTATTAATGTACCACTGTTGTATAAATCGACGTTTTAAGTAATGCTTTGTTCTTAAATGTAATAAATTGTCTTATCTGTTCTGAAACTGTTACCTTACAGTATTTTAACTATTTTATAAATACCTAAAAAAATTATAAATTAATTATAAAAAAATTATAAAATGAAGTTTCCATTTGTCTTTCAGGACAAGTTGGAACAAAAGAATGCAACGTAACAGCATCAGACCAATGAAAGCATGTCATATGAAAGCATGGCTCAGTACACGATGTATTTCTCATTATCTATACTATGATTTTAATGGCTTACATACAATTTAAAATTTGTAGGTTTTTACTTACAAACAGCAATAAATGTACACCCATATGTTTAAAAATATTTTCTAGGTATTCATCCAAAGATGAAAGATCAACTGAAGACTGCTAAGGACCTGACTCTGAGGTACTCAGAGTTTTTTAAGACTCTTAAACTTCCTCCACTTGATTAATCTTATTAAATTCTAGCTTTGGATGGATTCCTTCACATTTGTTTGTATGTCACTTCTTATGTTCCAGGAATTGATTTTACAGCAGCACTTCTCATGTTGCCAGCCTTGTTCAGTGAGAAACTTTAACATTTCGTTGTGCTCAGGTGTGTATGTTGTTTTCTGTTTTGTATATGCTGTGATAAATGCATTTTATAATTCTTTAATTAATATTAGGGTGGTGCAGTGGGTAGTGCTGTCACCTTACAGCAAGAAGGTCGCTGGTTTGAGCCTCGGCTGGGTCAATTGGAACCCAATTGGTTTGCATGTTCTCCCCGTGTTCATGTGGGTTCCCTCCAAGTGCTCCGATTTCCCCACAAGTCCAAAGACATGCCTTATAGGTGAATTGGGTAAGCTATATTGTCTGTAGTGTATAAGTGTGTGTATGAGTGTGTATGGATGTTTCCCACTACTAGGATGCAACTGGAAGGGCATCTGCTGTGTAAAACATATGGATACATTGGATAAGTTGGCGGTTCATTCCACTGTGGCGACCCCTGATTAATAATGGGACTAAGCTAAAAATAAAATGAATGAAATTTATATTAGTATTTTTAACTTTTATACTTTTTTAGTAAATATTAATTATTTTACTTTCTATGCATGTTGATTTTCTCTTCATCAGTGACGGAGTGACTGATGTTAATGTAATTAATGCTTTGCCATTTACAGTGAACCATCTTCACCACATCTGAACACTGCACACTGCTGTCATTCATGCATGAAGCTAATTTTTAAATAACTTCTGGTCCTAATGACTATCAAAGAACATTTTACAATTATGAGTGCCTTAACATGTCATGTTAACCAAAAGCATAAACAAATTGTGTTACAACAAATTACAACTCCACTTAAGAGGAATGTACTGATGTTGAGGAAGAGGCTACTGATGTTTTTGGTTTTCTGGACTGTTGAAGCAGTTTATGGAAAAACCTTTTGCCTTCATTCTGAAAAACAGAGAAAATGTTGATGACAAATTATTTATTATGACTGAGTATTCTGGCTAAAGACAAATACTTTAGACTTTATAAAGTGCAGTACTTGATGTAGCCTGTGTAATGTGTTTATAGATCTTAAACAGTATTATTGTGGTCTTTGTATTAGTGTAGAATATTTACTGTACAGAGTGAACAGTTTTTTATTTGTTATCTAAATTGTTCTTTTTACTGTTTTTAATGACTGCTTTATACTTGCTGTGTAATTTAATTTTTAACACATTCAGTTGTGAGTTGTAAGGAAATATTTCTACATTTCTAAATAAAAATGGGCAGCTGTCAACCAAAATATTTTATTTATTTGTGCATGCAGTCACCAAAGGATCAAAATGCCTGGGTCAGTACCCTGAAAATGCTATATATAATACAATATAATATAATATAATATAATATAATATAATATAATATAATATAATATAATATAATA
>CAIGQZ010035027.1:2328760-2351199 GCA_903798205.1 Danio tinwini
GTAAATTATCACAGAATTCTCGGTTTTGGGTAAACTATCCCTTTAATAACCTTGAGCATGTGTTATTTTCTAAATAATTCAATAGAATAGACTTGATTATTCTGCTTATCCTACACTGTAAAAAAATCATAGTTGCCTTAACTTTTTAAGCTGAGTCAAATTAAACCTTAAGAGTTCATTGAACTTAAATTATGTTAAACTGACTTAAAACAGCTTGTGTAACTTATAAAATTAAGTTAGTATTTATCATACAGCTGCACCTGTAAAATTATCAGCTGTGGCAAGTAATTGAGGAGTAATTGATCATATAACTTTTACAGTGTAGGGTTATAAAGACACTGTTTTGTTTCTCAAGCCACTTCTGTGTGTAGTAAAAGTTTCTTATGCATTTCATCCAAACCCTTTGGTTTAGTTTTGATAAGATTATTATAATTATTTTTTTTTACAGTTTTAGCTGTGAAATAACTGAAATCATTCAGCATACTATGAACTGTTTATTTCAGTTGAAACCTGCCTAAAACCACTTTAGCCATGTGGTTCCATGACAATATTTGCACACTAATTGTAAAATATTTGTAAAATATGATAATAAATAAATTTTTTGATACACTTTATATAGAATATGTCATTACTCCAGCTAAGTTACAAGATCCTTCAGAAATCATTTTAATAAGCTGACTGGCAGCTGAAGAAACATTTCATATATTATCATCAGTGTTGCCTAGTAATAAATGATACACTTTTTCAGTATTCTGATGAATAAAAATGCTAAAAAGAACAGTATTTAGTTTGAAATACATTATTATTTGAAATACAAATGCTTTGCAATATAAATTGATGAAATTATAACAAATGTTCCACAAATGAATCATAAACAGTGGTGTAAAGTAACAAATTACAAATACTCAAACTACTGTAATTGAGTAGTTTTTCCTCAGGAATTGTCATGCAGTAGTTTTAAAAATGTGTACTTTTACTTTTTCTTGAGTAAATCTTTAGTGCAGTATTGGTACTTTTACTTCATTGTTTTCCTTCAACCTGCAGTCATTACTTCATTTTTTCTTGGATTAAAAAGAATCAGTCCTGCGATTCCTGTCCAATCAAATCACACATAGAAGGTAAATAGCATACAAATAAACTACCTCAAGACTTGAGTGATTTATAATTGCAGCAAACGGTTTAGAAGCATTAAAAGTGTCCAAGATGTCCAAAATCTTTACGGGCATTGACCCAGAGACTGTTTAGATGCATGTCACTGATGAGAAAATGTTTACTGTATGATGACCGAAATGGCCTTAAACACCCAACAGGCATAAGACGTCAACATGACTTCAGATTGACATTATACCCCATGGTCGTGGGGATGTTGCATTTTGTTTGGAAATGAAAATCGGGTTTACATCTGAACTCAACATCAGGCCAACGTCAATGTCCAACGTCCAACCTTAAACCAACCAAATATCAACGTCTAATGATGTTACAGCTTGACGTTGTGTAGACGTTACCACTATGACGTCATGTTGGATTTTGGTTGCCATACCTGATGAATAAATCTCAGTATTTGACGTCACTATGACGTTGGTTTAAGATGTTGGCTCGATGTTGGAGTTTGGTCACTTTCTAACAACCTAAAATCAACCAAACATCAACGTCATTTGACGTCGTTATTGGAAGTCAAAATAATGTTGTCCTTAGACGTTGGCTAGACATTGAATTTTGGTCACATGACAACACAACCTAAATCTAACCTAATATTATTGTCTTATGACGTTGTGTGCCTGCTGGGCAATAACTAAATGCACTACAGAGTGTTACGTTTACACACATCCACAAATTACAAATGCATCTGCTGTAAATGCATCAGCTTTTCACAGCATAATACTCACTCACTACCCTTGAGTAGTTTAGAAAAGGCTACTTTTTACTCATACTTTGAGTAATATTTACAACAGATACTTTTACTGTAGCATTACATTTTTAGGCAAGTAATGATACTTTTACTTAAGTATGATTTTCAGTACTCTTTCCACCACTGATCATAAAGGAGTAGTTCACCCTAAGATGAACATTTTGTTACTATTTACTCAACCTCAAGTGGTTTCAAATCTCTATGAGTTTCTTTATTCTGTACAAAACAAAACAAGACATTTTGAAGAAAGCAAAAAACCTGTAACCATTGACTTCCATAGTAGAAAAAACAAATACAATGGAAGTCAATGGTTACAGGTTACCAAAATTCCCATTTTGCGTCAAACAGAAGAAAGAAACAAGTAGTATTGTAAGATGACAGATTTTTGTTTTTTGGGTGAACCATCCCTTTAGGAAAATATAAAACTAATAGTCCATTACATTCTTTTAATAATCAATGAGCCATATTACTCATTTCAAACTGCCACATTTATTATTATGTTTGATTATCTGCATAGTTTTGCACGTTCCTTGATGACTGCATCAAGCCCGAGTCTTGCACATAATGAACCCAACCTAGTTCTCTGGAGGAAATGGGAGAGGTCTGGATACATTTTCCCCTGCAACAAGCATGCCAGAGCCCCTGAAGTCAGCACCTGTGATCTAAAACAAGCCCAGGCAACAGGAGACCCCGAGCCAGAGATCAGGCTTACTCTGAAACCCAACACTCGCCATGCAGCCTTTTAACAGCACTAAACACCACAAATAGCCAGCAGCATTGCTCTACTCGGGAATAGCAGCATGCATGCTCAACAATTACTGTTTCCTGTGGACACACATGACAGTAACAAATTAGACATTTCCATCTACAGCATTACAGAGGATTACAACATATGCCATCGGGCCATTATACACCTGTCAGTGAAGATAATTTCCTTTCTTAGCCCAAAAATACACATTTGTTTCCCATAAATACCAAATTTAAATGAATTCAATAAATATTTTGGTGTTTACTTATGTTGAGACATAAAACTGTGACTCATTCATTTTTAAGGATATTCTGGTCACATTTAGGACAAATTATGCCCCATTTTAGAATATTTTTTGTATCATACTTATTTTGTTTAAATTATCTTATATACAACGTGTATATATAAGGGCGACACGGTGGCTCAGTGGTTAGCACTGTTGCCTTACAGCAAGAAGGTCACTGGATTGAGTTCTGGCTGGGTTAATTGGCGTTTCTGTGTGGAGTTTGCACGTTCTCCCCATGTTCGTGTAGGTTTGCTCCGGTTTCCCCTGCAGTCCAAAGGGCATCCGCTGTGTAAAACATATGCTGGATAAGTTGGTGGTTCATTCCGCTGTGGCGACTCCAGATGAATAAAGGGACTTAGCCAAAGGTAAATGAATGAAAAAAAAAAGGAATAATGTATATACAGTTGAAGTCAGAATTATTAGCCCCCCTTGGAAATTTCTTTTCTTTTTTAAATATTTCCCAAATTATGTTTAACAGAGCAAGGAAATTTTCACAGTATGTCTGATAATATTTTTTTTCTTCTGAAGAAAGTCTTATTTGTTTTATTTCGGCTAGAATAAAAGCAGTTTTCAATTTTTTAAAACCATTTTAAGGTCAAATAATAATAATAATTCAGGGGGTTTAATAATTCTGACTTCAACTATATTACTTAACAACTTGTTTACGAATCTATATTGGGTTTACTCCCATCATATCTCCAGAACTACATTTGTAAAAAAACCTGTCCTTATGGCCTTTGGTGACAGGATATTTATTTACTGTCTGTTTCTAAAGTGCGGACTGAGATGGGTAAAAAGGCTTTTAAATATGCACCACCTTTTGCATTGAATAATTTACAAACAAAGTTGCAGTTTAAAGAATTGATTTCTCTAAATGCTTTTAAAAATAATATAAATGATTTAGAAATTGAAACACAGGCTTGTAGACAATTTGAATAGTTTGTCGATGTGTGATTAACTCATTCATTCATTTTCTTTTCAGCTTAGTCCCTTTATTAATCTGGGGTCGCCACAGCGGAATGACCCGCCAACCTATCCAGCATATATTTTACGCAGCCGATGCCCTTCCAGCTGCAACCCATAAATGGTAAATTCTTGTTAACTGTTATTTGTTTTTTGTTTGTTCTCTGTTAGACCCATGTGATATGTACATGTATACTGTCTAATCTTGGCCAGGATGCTCTTGTAAAAGACATTTTTAATCTCAATGTGTCTTTATAAAGATACTACTACTACTACTACTACTAATAATAATAATAACAATAACAATAATAGTAACGTATTATAATTAAAATGTTATTAATGTGTGTGTGTGTGCACGTGCTGTTTTAAATTGATTTTACTAGTTTTAATTTACTTTATTTAGTTGTTATTATTATTATTATTATTATTATTATTATTATTATCATTATTATTATTGCAAGGGGACTTTTCCATAATGGTTGAGTGTGGTGCTTACCAGCCCAGGTAGCAATGAATTCTGGCCCAGATTTGGCATAAAGCTGGCACAGCAGGCATTCATCCAGCTCTGGCATACAGCATGTCGGCCAAACATGGCCCAGGTTTGACAGGCACCATCTTTAAGGCGGCATGCAAGACATGGGCCAGATTTCAAATGTAGTATTTGGCCTAGATGTTAAAAAATTGATATGTGGCCCACGTAAGTTTGGCCTATCTTGACTCAATACATTTAAATTATTTTTTGAGTAAAGAAATGTTGTTGTTGATGCACAAAGTCATTTTTCTTAATCCCTTCATTTTATTCCAGGAAACAATCTATATTTATTTATCTATTGCTTCCTGTATTGCAAAATAACTGAATTTAACCTACATTACATACAATTTATTAACCAAGATATTCTTTTACAGATTATATCTTTATTTACCATTACTAACCATTACCATTATTAACACGCCTAAAGCGCGGTGCTTCATGGGTTTATCAATTTCATTGCAGTTGTGACACACCAAATATGCTTTTAGACAATGGCCAAACATGGTCCATAGCTGGTCCAGTTCAGGCTGAGTTATTAAATTGGCTGAGACTAGGCCCAGATATGGTCCATGTTTGGCCCTTATATAAGCCAGAATTTGTCCAGTCATGTACCTTAATTCACTGCGGCATGTGGGCCAGAGCTGGGCCAAAGAAGTTTTGCTAAGTGGGAAGGTAATAAACGTGCACCGATGTGGATTAATGTTCACTCTGACAAAAGAAATTTGGGGAAAACAAAATATAAAAAATAGAAACCTTAAAAAACTATCCATGTCAGTTTCAGTAGCAATCCAAAGCTGTGAACTAAGGGTGTGTCTTTAATGCTCTACGGAAACAATACAGAGCAAGTGTTCATTTAGCTCAACCGGAAAATAAAGAACGACAGAGTAATAGAGAGAAAGAGAGAGAGAGAATGCTCAGTGTTTGAGTAGAACGTAAGCTCCAAATCTGACCGCTCGGTTTATTTTTACCACTGTCAGTCAAGCTGGGCCCCACAGTGCTAATAACTTTGTTCCTCTCTGTCAGTAGCATTTGGCCAGCAGCATCCCAGTTTATTCTAAGAGGTCATATTGCTCTCTCTTTTTCCGGAGGCTGACATATAATTTTTCAGGCAATGCAATTTAAACAGCTGATTGCCAGGACACAGATGCACAGGACAGGACATGATGTAGCTAGTCAGAAACTTTTTTAGGATTCATTTCTGCTCAAAGCATACTTTACTTTACTTTACTTTACTTTACTTTACTTTACTTCCTGTACAGAAGTTTGGGCAGAAAATCATATTCGGCACTGGCACACAACACACTAGACAATATAAATACACTTACATATCGCTAAAAATACTCTCTCACTCACTTTCCTTTGGCTTTTTCCCTGCTTCATCAGGGGTTGCCACATTGGAATGAACCGCCATTTACTCTGACATATGTTTTACACAGGTGGTTCATTCCGCTGTGGCGACCCCTGATGAATAAAGAGACTAAGCTGAAGGAAAATGAATGAATGAATGTTTTACACAGCGGATGCCCTGGCAGCTGCAACCCCGTACTGAGAGTACAACCCTCATTGTTGGAAAACACATATTCACACACTGGCCAATTTAGTTTATTCAATTCACCTAGAATGTCTTTGGACTGTGGGGGAAAACTGGAGCACCCGGAGGAAATCCACATGAACCACACAATTAAGAATTTGATCTAAAACGAATGGAATACGTTTTTGGGATAAACCTGTATATGTTCATTTTAACCAGTTATATTGCAATGGATGTTTTTATTGAACACGAGAACACAGTTTTTACAGTAAACATCCAAGTTGGGTTAAATGTTTAAATAAAAATGTAACTAAGAAGTTGGGTTTGTCTATGTTTGACCCAATTTTGAGTTGACACAAGCTTGCATTTTTACAATGTAAATGTCACTGGTCGTACAAATTCACATAAAAATGCCACTGCTCTCTGCTCTCAATGCTGTGAGATTCTGTTGGTTTAGCCCCATATAAACATTGGGTAAATATTTTTTATATAATAATATTTACAAAAATATTTTTGAATTGTTCCTATTTGGACCCAGCATTGGGTTAAAACAGCCCAGCCTTGTTTTGTAGCTTGTACCAGTCTAAATTATAATCATTTAAAAAAATTAAAAAAATGCTTGGATGTTTAACCTCTAATTTGCTGAAAATATGAAAAAACTCAACCTAATTTTACTGAAATCTGGGTGAAAATAACCCAGCACTGAACATATATATATATATATATATATATAATTATATAAATATGTGTGTGTGTGTGTGTGTGTTTAATGTGAAATTTGAACAATAAATCCAATCTAATAATTGATCTAAATGTCAATATAGACCAGGGGTGCCCAAACCTTTTGTTATGAAGGGCCAAAATCCAAGCTTGATTGAGAGATGTAAGCCAAAAGTAAATAAAGCAAACTGTATTACAATATAGTTGCCATGCGTAATTTCTTAATTTATTTAGCAATATTTGTAAATAAATAGAAAAAATATATACTTCAACCATATTTACTAATGCTTTCTATTTAAAAAAAATGTATATTATTTTAATGAACTTATTACAATAAAACCATTAAAAAAACATTTAAAAAATCCAAACAATGGAGTTCAATGCCAAATATTTGACCTAGATTTACACGCTGTTGCTTTATCCCCTATTGTAACAGTATGTAATTTTTTTTTACAAATCTGATTCATTTAAAACATTAAATGGAAACATTTAAATTCAGTTTGCTTTTTTGTAGCTCAACAATAAAACAAACAAACAAATGGTTACATTAAAATGGAAATGAGAATCTCTGTCAAAAGCATTCCCCAACCCTTCCCAATCATATTCCCTCTGGCAGGCCAAATCAAAGGATACAAAGGGCCAACTTTGGCCCGCAGGCCCTAGTTTGGGCATCTCTAGACACTTCTCATGTTAGATTTTATAGATTATCATAGAAAATAGATATAATGACTAATCACTCAAAAACCTGAAAGATCATTAATTCAGTATCAAATTGTATACCAATGTTAACTGAACAACAGACATGATGGTGATACGCAGGGATATTTTAAACCACCAGGCATAATATAAACATAGTTTTCTTTAAAATAAAATTTGGATTGCTGAAATTCTTGTAATATGTAAGTACTTAAAGTGATCAACCAAAAATAAAAATGCTAAAAATATTTACCCAACAATATTGTTCCAAACATGTCAGATCTATTTTTCTTAATTGAAAGTCAATGGAGTCACACACTGGTTTGGACCAAATTGAATTACACAGTAAAAGCAAGGACAAAAAGCATTGAAATCTTGAGCAGAATATACCATCCACACATTTCACAGAAGAAAGAGCCAGGTTTGGAATGAAATCAATGTAAATAAATCAAAACAGAAATACACACGTGACCTATATATGACTGAGAAGATTGTGTCCAATGTGAAAGACATTTAAAAGTGTCCTTCCTGAGGTATGACAGTTGCTGGCGCTGAGGTTGACACAGCTGTCTGGGAGAGTCTGCTGCTGCTCTCGTAACGATGGGAATAGAAAAGGTCAGAGGACACTCGCATGTCAGTTGATGTCAAAACAGGTGCGAGCAAATCAGAGGTAAACAGCTTATTCCCTGCCACAGAAAAATGCTGAAAATGACTCTCTGAGTGACTTGAATTTCTTGGTTGGTAATTTGTTGTCAATTCACATTTATTATTTGTCCTGCAGGAGGACAATTTCTTTGATTTGCCGTGAAAGGAAAATACAGTTTAACATCTCTGGTTGGGTATATATTTTTTCCGATACAGGTGCCAATTCGATAAAATGGTAAAACTATGATGGCTGGGAGAGTTTAACATGCAGCAATTAAAGAAAACACATGCAATTACAAAAAACGCCAGGAAATTAAAGAAAAGATCCTCATCGGTTTTACAGCGAGTGTTATAAATCCTCACAAACACATAAAAAAAAAACACACTGCATTTTCCCACAATGCAAACAAATAAAAAAAACACCTGCTTTTTTTCAACATATTCAAATAGCACAGAACACAACGGAAATGTTTCAAGGGAACTCTAAAACGTGTGGACACTGCTATTTAGGCTATGGTTATTTGCAGCACATTAAGCCCTATCTGCCACCGTAGAAAACAGTGCCTAAATAATACTTTAATAAAAGCCACAAAAACATAGATATATATATACACTACATATTGCATACATCAATTCCACTGCCATATCTTTACAGTGCTACCAGGACAAAAGTCATTTAACCGCACTTAGTCAAGACTAAAGCCAATCTGAAGATGCTGGACTTTAGCATGTACGGGTGTAGTAATGAGCAAACAAAGAAAACAAAGCACAGAGGCGGAACATTTCATAGGTAAGATTTAGTTTTTTATGTTTTTGTGCTCAGCAAGTAACGTTATTGATTATAATACAGTCACTTACTGCACTGACCATAAGGCAAAGTAGCACCAACTCACACTAAATTCTAAGTTTTATTAGCTTATGCTAGGTTTTTTTTTTTTTTTTGCTAACAACAGTTTATTGAGTTTTTCAGGAAACAATATAAAACAAAAAAAGTGCAAATTTAAAACCCACTCCCGCCCATCCCACCCCTGGTAGACTTCAAAAGATGAATAAAAAAAATTAAAATAAATAATATTTTTTACAAATTTTTTTTTACAAAGATTTTAAAAAGCATGACACAGCATCAAAAGCTGAATGCCACATACTGACAGTTTTCACATTAGCACCATGTGTACGAGAAGTTGAGAGTTCCATTGAGAGAATGTCCAACAAATACACAGTCCAGGTTCGTCTGTCCATTGTGTGAGGAGGATTCCAGCGGTTGACCAGCAGTTATTTTTTGCTGCTGTGAGAGCAGTTAACAGAAGACATCTTTGTTGAATGGACAAAGTGAGGTCCTAAAAGTCATTCATGAAAAATGGCGTGGAGTCAAACATATCTCAGCTCCCAACAAGTATGATAGATCCTGTGAGAGTCCAGAAAGGTAAGAGAAAGAGGGACATTCCCCCCGAAAATGTAAAAAAAGTGCCCCATCTGATTGGTTAGATTTGGATAAACAACCTATGTGTGCAGCAAACAAATATTTGACATACAATTTATTTAATTTATTGCACTTCTTTGCGATATGGATATTGCATATACAATTACCGCAATGATAATTTTTCAATATATTGTGCAGCCCTTATTATTTGACTTACTTATGTTCTCGTGAACCACCTCAACATTGTAATACATAAGTCATACCCTTGTCATTATACAAATATGTGTCCACCATATCACCAAAACACACCTGTTTACTCTGACTATATCTTTTATATGCATTTTTTCAGTCTCGTGTTGGCTAAAGCTTTAGTAATTGAAGGCTAGATATTATTAAACAGCAGACCAAATGGTCATATAGCAGGAAATACACCTTTGACCTCATCTGGTCGCTCCTTGAAGACCTACATGAAATGGGCAAGGTGTCAGGATAGGAGATGCGTTGGTTCAACTGGTGTCAGCAATCACACGCTATGAGTGGGGGAGGCCAGTGAATGAGCATTGGTGGTCAGGGGAAGATTGGGGTGACTAGGTCAAACCTGGCACAGTTACGTCAAAAGACCAATGAACAAAGCATAATAGGTGTGGGAAATGATAGCTTCTACATTGAAGTTTACTGAAGCCGTGATGTGTGACAAATAAGTAATGTACTGTGATTGTCACTTCAGTTTTAAGATGGTCATTCACAATATGTCATCAGTTGGTGTGGATTTCCTTTTGTGTCCATGCATCATGGTTCTTTCATCATTTGCTTCAGTCAAAAAGTAATATATTGGGTGTCAGAGCAAACTGTTAACATGAACGTGCACATAAATTATACATACATAATTGATTATATTTGCAATCAGCTTAATTGTCTTTAAAAAACTCATTCTTTAACATATCAACTTTCTTAAATCATTTAATCAACTTTCTTTTAAACCAAGGGACCACAAGAGAGTGTCAGGGGTTATGCAATGGGGCAAGAAGGGGGTATGCAGTATATGCGGTGGATAGGGGCGCCACACATGGGCAATAAATAAATACAATAAATATTTTTGGTTCAAAATGTTTATCCTGCATTTTATATGAATATAATATTGTATTTTATTTTTTTTTTAAATTACACCACCCCTCCCCCTCCGCTGACCATTTGATTAATCCGTTGCTCGATTACAGTGACAGTCACATGTTCAGAATGAAGAGAAGAGTAAAGAGACATGGAGGGCAAAATAGAAAACTAAAAAAAACCCAAAATGCCTTTCCAAATTGGATAATAAGAGATTGGTAAGCTTGACCCACACTATTATTACCATACTTTTGATCAACTTTTAATGTTTTTGGGGGCGATGGGCCTCCATATCATTATTTATTCAGTATCGCCACCCAGTCACTGCATGAGCTTTTACTTAACATAAATGCAGACGAGGTGGTTTTGTCCAGGCAGGGGGGCAGTGACGCACGGCCACACCTGGACTGCGTCCGAAATCGCATACTTTCATCCTGTATAGTATGTGAAAACAGTATAATTATATGGGCTAAAGCCATAAGGCTGTCGTAAAGTTGACTTTATGGTAAACGCTTGATAGTCGTAAATGTATGGACCGTCAGCTTCAAAAGATAAAATTAGTATTTACTGCATTTAAATATTGCAAATCAAATTAGATCCGCTTATTTGGTAAACAAAGCAAGTCACTCATATAATATATCTAAAAGGCAAAAAATACTACTTTACCAACTGAATTCTAAATAAATCATGAACATTTTAATATTACTATTATTATATTACAATAATATTAGTGAAATTAATGTAAAAATTTAGTAAATGTACACACATTTACACAAGAAAAAACATAGACTTAATGATGGCCTGAAAATCTGCGGAAATCTGCAGATTTCTGCGTACACAGATTCCGTGTGGGCCTACTGAATATATTTCAGACAAAATAGAAAATAATATTTGGATTAAAAGATTTCCTATATAAATTTGATATACTTGATTATAACGATTCCTTACCCTGTTAAAACTGACACTTAAACAAATAGTCAGAATATTCACATTTTTTGGAACTGAGACGTTTATTAATCCTTCTATCAAGATCCATTTTTATACCATCTACATGTTTTTATAAATTTATTATGTATCATATTGATACATCAGGCCTTTTGGTAACTTTTTTTGCTCAAAACTATTTCAATTTAGTTACAAAAATAGTATGCCCATAATATTTTGGTAAAATAAAACATTTCAGGCAGTTTGTCTCTTTATTTTTTTTTTTGTCTTTTTTTATTTCACTTTTTGAGAGGTGTAATAGCAGTTTCAGTCAATTGTTATGCAAAGACAGACCTTACACCTCTCGCAGTATTCATGTGAGAAGTGATTACATTTTTAAGTTCTTTTGCCCTTGACTCCCATATCTATCATTTTGTTTTGACAAATGTACAGGAGCAAGGCATGTCAAGGTGCTATAATCATTTAGTGAGGAAAATTAAATTGAGAAGAAATTTGGGGTGGGACGAGTTGTAATTCTTTGTGACTTAACATGCTTAGTGTAGTTATACTTTTACTACTTCATACTATTTCAGTTGTGTTTAGAACATCGACATGTTGATGTGGAAAAATGGGAGGGGGGGGGCACAAAACTTGAATCCGCATACCCCTCAGTAAATGTGCAATTGCGCCCCTGGGGTTATGTGTAATTGTCTGGAGAAAAAGAATCATAATTTTTTATTAAATGAAAATAGATATAATAATACAATTGATTAAATACAAACATTCATTCATTCATTTTCTTTTTGGCTTAGTCCCTTTATTAATCAGGGGTTGCCACAGTGGAATAAACCGCCCACTTATCCAGCATATGTTTTAAGTAGCGGATGCCCTTCCAGCATTCACACACATACAATACGACCAATTTAGCTTATTCAATTTACCTGTACTGCATGTCTTTGGACTGTGGGGGAAACCAGAGGAAACCCACGCAAACACAGTGAGAACTCCACACAGAAACGCCGACTGACCCAGCCAGGGCTCAAACCAGTGACCCTCTTGCTGTGAGGCGATCGTGCTACCCACTGTGCCAACGTGACGCTGATTAAATACAAATTAGATTAAAGATTAAAAGAAATAATCAAGCATTTTATTAACACATACATTTGTTTAAACAATCATAAAAAACAAACATAAAATACAAAGTAATGATAAATAATAATTCTAAAATAATTAATAGGCTACAAAATATACATTACTCAAACAAATCCTCTAAATAGATAAATAATAAAAATAGTTTATTAACTAATTAATTAGCACTTAAAATTGTTAATACATAATACAAATATGTAAATAAATAAATAAATAGTTGCTAAAAACAATGCAGCTTAATAGAAACTAAATATTGTCCAAATAATATTTTAGATTCCTCTACATTAGTTATTTTTTCATATAATAAATTGTCTTTAAAATAAAAAACTACAAATACATCTTACCTTTTAGTTTGGTTCGTGGCATTGTTAACAAGTTAAATTCATGACTGCTCTGCTTTAAATTGCATGATCAGATGTAAAGTCATGTTAAAGACTGAAGAAAATCTGTATGGGGTTCTCTATATGTTATCTTATTCAAAGCATCTTTATAAAATATCTTCTATGGGAGAGACTGGGGCAAGTTGTCACATTTAACATTCAGTTATTTTCCTGTATTTAAGCTTTCCATCTTGCCAGAATATGGTATAAAACATTAAATATTTTATAGAACCAAAACAAAGAATGGTTGTATGGGTAAATCAATCCCTGGCAAAAGTGAGCCTAACCATGGTTTTACAGAAAAAACACATTGACCATATTTTAAACATTTTACTTTAATAGTAAAATAAAACACACTTATTACAGTTTAATATCAGGTATTGCGGTAGTTATTTATTAGTTATCTCATTAGAGTAATAATAATAATAATAATAGAGTAGCTGATTTGCTGTTGGAGCTGCGCGCTCTGTTACTTCCTGTTTACAACCAGGGAAAATGGCGGCGTCCATACGAATGGCACCACGGAGCATGTACAGTTTCTAAAACGAACGCTTTTTTTCTTGAGAAATCAGTTTGAACACAGAATTGAAACTTTTAATGATTCATCAAAAGTTTTCTGAGGGGATGCACGCGTAGGCTACACAGCCCTGACTTTTATCTTTTTCGTACAACGCATTGACGATCTGCAATGAACAGCGGAATCTTGCACGCTCGTGTGTGTTTATATCTGCCCGTTAGAGTTTAAATGAACAGCGGATTGAACCGGAGACGAAACACGGTAAAATATAAGTCGATTAATGCTGTTAGTAGTGTTGAAATCATCCAACTGAAGCTCTGGCAGACATGCGGTGTGTGAAGGCGCTTCAGCTCACCCTTGCGGTCATCAAACCAGATGCTGTGGCTCATCCGCTCATACTGGAGGTGAGATGTTGATGTTGATGATGATGATGATTACACTGCTCTGCACCTGTTATTATCCGCGTCTGTCTGATTACATACACAGATGAAGAAAAGTCAGTGGCAGCAGACCATATGGAGTCTACATTTTTAATGTGCAAGCACTATTTCTGTCGAGTCTCTCCTATTACATCGACAGGGAGACCAGAGCTAGATTTAACTGCAGAATAAGTTTATTTTCCACAAGCAGTTGTTTTGAATTTTAAGGTTTTGTAGGACCTGTTTTTATTTCTATGGTATTTTATAGAAATCTATTTTCACATTAGCATTTATATTGTAGATGTTACATTGTAAAAATGGTCATGATTTCAATGATAAAAAATGTGTAAGCTGGTAAACAGTATAACTTTATGTATATACGTATGTAAATTAGATATAAATTATATATATTAATAAATACAAATAACTAAATTTACTTCCTCAGAAAACCCTTCATGACGCTTCACTTTTAATGTTTTTTTGTTGACGTTATTTCGTTTTATTTTTTTCTCTCATATTCCACAACTTTCTTTTTTCCCGTTGCTATTAGGGGGTTTTGTAGATGTGTGAATAACACTGTTCTTCCATTATAAAATTGCCCCATTTAAGGTCTGATTTCTTTAAAAATCAGTGATCTTCACTGCCTTGATAGATATACAATATAAAGTGGGTTTCAGGCTGAACAAGAAGCAATGCATTAAATTCCATTTTCCCCCCACCATGTCTTTAAAATATGACAGTTTATTTTACCCCTGTATTTTCAATGCAGTTTCTGCACTCGCCTGCTGATCGCCTGCAGGCACTAGCGGTTTACAGTCTTTCATTAACAACTACTATACTCTTGAACAACTAAACAAATTTTTAAGTCTATATAACTGAATGTATTGTAATTATTACAACATCGATGCTGTAAAACGAACCTAATGAAATTGAAAATAGTCAAATTAAGCTTTCACCAGAAGTTTATCATTGGCTGAAAAACACTAGCTGTGCATATAGCCAGTTGGAAGAACAACAACATACTGACAAAAGTCTCAGAAATGCTCACGCAGACTTTACTGTTACACTTTAAAAAACAGCACCAGTCTCTCCTATGCCAGTGATTGCTTTTAAAGAGCAAAATTCAAAGTCAGAGGATAATTAAAGCTGCATAATTATTTGTCATTACTAATAATCCAAGCAAAAGTCTCATCAGATTTAATTTCCACTCTCCGATACTTCAAAGAGATAAAGGTGCCTTTAATTAGCAACAATTTCTTTCGATGCGATGTGGTTTTAAAAAACCTAAAGCCTAGAACTGATTTAATTCACACCAGCATATTTTAAATGAAATGTTTGTCTTTTCATTTGGAGTGAGACGTGCTTTCATCACTCAGCCTTTACTCTCCTTCTTCTGGGAGATTGAAACACTTAATTAACTTTGTTTTATTTTATTTATTTTGTGATCCTTTGTTAATGGAAAAGATGAAAAAAAATCCCTACAAGCTTTCATTAGCATGTAGCGACACATTTATTACAAACAGTCATTTCAGTTTTATGCAGATGCAATGTTCTCTAATATAGTATTGCTTTTAATTTCAGGCTCTTCATCAGAAGATTCTGGAAAACTTCATTATAATTAGAAAAAAAGATCTGATATGGCGAAAAGCCGATTCTGAGATGTTTTATGCTGAACATACAGGTAAAAACTGACCTTTTTCATTCTAAGAAACACTGAATGAATGAAAACGCTGTGTGTTCATATGAGACTGAATGGTGAAACACATGCGTGGGTGGTTGTCTGTGTAATGCGTGATTTTAACAGCGTGACTCATAGTAAAAGGCTCCACACAACCTGCAGATGTAATGAAGAGACAGCATGTGGAGAGTGAACATGTTAGTCAGTCTCAGCTTATCTGATCCTGCATCCAAAGAAAAGCAGCTGCTTCACATTCAGATGTCTGAATAATATATGCACACGGGCCTGTTCAGATCACATTAAACAGATTGCAGAAGAAATAATAAGGAATACAACCAGATCAACCTCGTTAGTTTATTCGTAATTGATAAACTGATTCAATAAACAGTGTTTTTTTTTCATTACAATTCTTGTTTTTTATTTTGCAGGACGTTTCTTCTTTCAAAGACTGGTTGAATTCATGTCGAGGTAATTTTATTACTATTATTAACTATTAATAACTATTATTTTCTTGTCGAACTAAATAATATTTTGGACATTTACCTCTATAATTTCCATGCTAGTTCTGTGAAGTATATAAAAGAATGAATAAAAAAGATAATTGTCACAGTTATTACACAATTTAAACTTATTTTCGCTTAATTATGAGGAAAAAGTCTACATTTTCAGATAAAGAAAATCACAGTTACCCTTTTCATTGTGAAATATAAACTCAGAATTATGACATTTAAAATTGTAAGATATAAATGTAATGATCTGAAAATTTTATATTATTAGATATAAATTCCGAATCGCTTAAAATATGTCTGGATTTTTTTCTTTATTTTACAAAATCTGACTTTATGGGCCCTATTTTAACGATTTAGGTGCAAAGTCTAGAGCGCAGGACGCAAAGCATTAAGGGCATGTCAGAATTCGTTTTTGCTATTTTATAGACGGAAAATTCCGCTTTGCACCGCGGCGCATGGTCTAACAGGGTAGAGCTTATTTTCTTAATTAGTCATATGTCTTTTTTCAGAATAAACCAATCAGAGTCTCATCTCCTATTCTCTTTAAGAGTCAGTTGTGTCACGCCATAGCGCATTTGCTTTTTACATGGCGGACTTAGAGTAGGCGGCGTAAGTAGAATAACTGAGCTGAGCGCTTCACTAGCGAGAAACCAGTTCTTTAGAACTTCTTGCGAGAAACCAGCCTCCTTATTTTTTACGTTCACTTTCTTCTGTGGATAAGGAAAGGTGTTGTACACACAGACATCCATTAGCCTACATAATTAATTTTGTTTGTTAACCACAAAGATTTGTTTCAAAACTATTTCTATATTCAGTTAAACAAATAAATGAACAGTAATAATGAAGTGTAATCAAAAAACAGAGTTATTTCCAAATAGGCATGGGACGATAACCGTTTTCAAGGTATACCGCGGTTTGGAAAAGTCAAGGTTCTCATACCGCCAACATTTTCTCTAATACCGTTCCTAAGGTATGTGTAAGATTTTTTTATTTAAAGTTTTTTTAACAACAGCATCTCCAGCCGAAAAGATATCCAAAGATGCCATTTTAAATTGTAAATAAATCTGTGTTTTTGAAACTAATGAAGACAGCAGACGTCAATGATTCATTTTTATTAATTGGCCTGGCATGTTTACTGCTCCAAAATATTATAAATGTTTCTCAAAATAAAATATATTGTGTTTAAAGGGGAAAAAACTTTTAGTTTTTTACACAGGCATTTAAAAAGAATATATTTTAGAGCAGTAATGACAATACCCTGATACAGTGAAACTGTGATATTTTTATCCAAGGTTATCATACCGTCAGAATCTTATACTGGCCCATGCCTATTTCCAAATACACATGCTATGGGCCATATGGTCTAAAACCTGACAGGCAAATCTAAGCTTGTTATTAATAAAACAAATATAAATATGCATGAAATAAATAATACTACTACTAATAATAACATTATACAAAAGCAAATTGTCATGAATAAACTGAAAAAGCCCCCCGAGATGAAGAAGGCATAAAAGCAGTGGTTTTTATATTTATGTAGAAAATAATAATTTTTGTAACATTTTAATCCTCTAATTCTTTTTCATTTGTAAAGATATTTGTGTATTGCTGTACATCCTGTGTGCATTAAGCAATGTTTAAGCGAGGCGCACAACTAACGCGATCTGGGCTGGATTTTAAACCTCCTCTTAGCTGGTCTATTGAGCAGTCTATTTTCGTTTCTTAAAATAGCAACGTGCCAGTAATGCGCCTTAACATACCTCCTTTTTTAGACCAGAATGCCTATGGGCGCACAAATGAGCGCAAATGCATTTACTATTTAAACAGCATGGTGAAATACGTCAAAACGACACTTGCGTCAAGCTAAAACGAGCAAACAACATTTGCGTCGCGCCTTATGCCACATTGCGCCAGGTGTATGATAGGTCTCTATATCTTAGTTCTAAAATTAAAAAATTAATTGTGAGATGTAAAATATGGAAGTGTCAGAAAAAATCCGGAGTTTATCGTTTCTATTTCTGAGTTTTTTCAATGTTTTTCCTCCTTAGAAAAATAAACTTGTAATTATGAGTTTATAACTAGTCGGAAATGGAAAATGTAAATTTGTATTTCTTAGAACAAATGTCACAAAGTATATATGTTATATTTATGTTTTTATTTCTTTTCTCATAATAATTTATTCGGGGTTTTCACCTTTAATGGCTAGGACAGTAGAGAGTATTGACAGAAAAGCATTGGGATCAGAGAGAGAGGAATCGAACTCGGGTCACTGTGAGCACTGGAGTGCATGTGTCGATGCACTGGAGTGCATGTGTCGACGCACTAACCATAATGCCATTGGCACCAACTACATGTGATAGTGGAATAATAATTAATGTATTAAATATTTAGGTATTGCTTTATACATGCATATACAGTTGAAGTCAGTATTACTATTTTTTTTATTTTTTTTATATTTCCCAAATGATATTTAACAGAGCAAGGAAATTTTCACAGTATGTCTGATAATATTTTTTCTTCTGGAGAAACTCTTATTTGTTTTATTTTAGCTAAAATAAAAGCATTTTTTTAATTTTTAAAAAAACTTTTAAGGTCAAAATTATTAGCCCCTTTAAGCTATATTTGTTTTCGATAGTCTACAGATCCAACCATCAATATACAATAACTTGCCTAATTACCCTAACCTGCCTAGTTAACATAACTGACCTAGTTAAGCCTTTAAATGTAACTTTAAGCTGTATAGAAGTGTCTTGAAAAATATCTAGAATAATATTATTTACTGTCATCATGGCAAAGATAAAATAAAGGAGTTATTAGAAATGAGTTATTAAAACTATTATGTTTAGAAATGTGTTGAAAACAATCTTCTCTCCGTTAAACAGAAATTGGGGAAAAAATAAACAGGGGGACTAATAATTCTGACCTCAACTGTATGTAGATACGGAGGTTAATTAATTGGAAGCCACAAGTTAAATAATGGCCATTAAATAATATAAAAAATAATATCCATAGTTTATAGTATGCACTGAGATGGCATTTGTTGATCTTTGAGCTTATGTGTATAGTGATTGCTCCTGATTGCTCCTTTGTGACAATTATTAATGAAAAGGAAAAACACGTGAATAACTCAGTATGCACAGCCTATAGGTCATTCAGACATCTGTTGTTGCACATTCTAATTAAATAGTAAACATTTTTTGTTGTTGGGTTTCATTTATTTATTTCCACATGTATTCAGACTTTGAGAATCTACGTATTATGCTGTTATATAAAGTACATTATGTTAGGGTTTCATCTATTTTATGAATAGTTTCCTGGTAAAACATGTTCGCATTACTGAGTAGAAGAACAACTGGTGTGGAACTTTCTAAAATTGTATGTTATTTAACTGAACATGCATTTATGAAGGTTGAAGGTTAACCGCTTGTAGTTCACAAGCACTTTTCAGAGGTTTTCAAAAATTAATTGCCTCAAATTATTATCATGCATTCTTAGGAAAGAATGGATCTTCTTTCAGTGGATTTTTGAGGTCAGCAAGTTTGGGGTCAGTAATGTTTTGAAAGAAGTGAACAATTCAGACAACAATGATGCATTCACTTCATTGATAGGAACACTAAGGAGATTTATTATGTTACAAAATGGCTCGTTTGCACTGACTGGTGCAGTATGGTACGGTACGGGTCGGTACGATTCACCTTTATCATACTTGCGTTTCCACTACCAAGGGCGTGGAGGGTGACAGAAAGTTTTGGTGGGCGTGGTGTATGACAGAAAGTTCAGACGACGTCATGTTTACTCAAGGAAATGTCACAGTAACACCGTACAGGTGTTCACATATCATATGAGAAGCACTTCTCACAAAACAGATGCTTTATACACATAAATACTTGTGTATAAATGTTTATTACTAACTTTTCTATGAACATGATTTGCAGAAGCATCATTTGCTGCTGTTTTGTCAGGCTTCTTCTTTGTTTTTTGCTCTTCACTCTCGCATTTGTCCGCATCTTATTTCAAATATAGACGCAATCATGGGCTCTCTGGACAAAGTGAAACTGCTCGTACTTTTAGACGAGCTTCTAAAACAACAGCACACGGCAGAATTCGTTCTTCTTGGCTTTGTGGCTGTTCATCAAGACAACAGGTTTGTCTGAGCTCGGGTCATCCATGGCTCGTTTTTATATGCATCAAGAATAATGATGCCTCGGCTGTGTATTTACAAACATGGCGGTTTCATTGTTTTGATTCTGGCTAGCTCCACGAGCTCACGATGTATCTCTGTAACCAATCAGCGTTCAGCTGCGCGTGTAGCTCCACCTTTTGGTACCCTCTTTCGAGTTTGGTACACTTTCGAAAGGGTACTGAAAAAGTGGTACGGTACGGTTTGAACCGAACCAAACCGTACCTTACCACTTTTTTGGTACCCTTTCGAAAGGGTACCAAACACGAACACACCATACCGTACCGTTTCACTCAGTGGGTAGCATGATCGCCTCACAGCAAGAAGGTCGCTGGTTCGAGCCTCGACTCGGTCAGTTGGCATTTCTATGTAAAGTTTGCATGTTTTCACCGTGTTGGCGTTGGTTTCTTCCTGTTGCTCTGGTTTCCCCCACAGTCCAAAGACATACGCAATAGGTGAATTAAATAAGCTTAATTGTCCGTAGTGTATGTGTGTGAATGAGTGTGTATGGGTGTTTCCCAGTGTTGAGTTGTGGCTGGAAAAAGGCATCCGCTGCATAAAACATAGGCTTGATAAGTTGGCGGTTCATTCCGCTGTGGCGACCCCTGATTAATAAAGTGACTAAGCTGAAAAGAAAATGACTGAATGAATTGTAGCTATACTACTATAGTATCCATAAAAAATACTATTGTACTTTATATAAATAAATACTATAGTGTTATTAGCCATATTATAGTAAAGTACTTTTAAGTAATCTGTTGTGGTAATTCTATTATTTCTGTGGTAATATAACTATGTTAAACAGATTACCAAATACTAGGTTTTCTATAAATATAGGGTATAATTTACTACAATACACCTCATTTACTGTTGTAAAACCTAAAGTATAATGCAGTATTTAATAATGTTTATTAGTTCACTGTAGGAAATACCATAGTATGCTCTTATTAACAAAGTGTTGTAAATAGTATAAAATATACAATTAGTATCATAGTATTTACTATAAAATAGTATTTTTTTTCAATTGGGAATTCAGTATGTTATGCCATCGGTCTTTTTAAAAGTAATAATTAATGCAGATATGATCTTTCATCTGTGGAGAGGGACATTCGTGCTTAAAGACGGTGAAACGGATGTTTCCATGGCAGCCTGTCCTCTGAACATGTCTTTGTCTATGAAAGATGAAACATTAGACTGTGCTTATTTTAGTCTACCTCAGAGTCATTTAAAAACAAGCAACTGATTATTGCCAAGTTTTTATCCCTTTGTGTGCCTGCAGAGACATTAAGGCAGTACTTTTCAGGTCTGAATGCACTATCGACGTCTTGTAGCAAATTTTGTCACTTTTCTATTTGGATTCAGTTCTGTTATTACATCTGGAAAACACACTAATCCTGCTCTTCACTTGAACTCTTATTTCCACAATAGTGGCCCAATGAGAGCGTACATTTTAGCCAGGGAAGACGCTATCACTCACTGGAGGACGATGATGGGGCCGACTAAGGTTTTTAGAGCTCGTTTCAGTTCTCCAGAGACCCTTCGGGGCCAGTATGGACTGACTGACACCAGAAACACCACTCATGGATCAGGTAGAGTAACGCTGACCTGTTTTGATAATTCTTTAAGATGTATAGTTTAAAAGATTAATTCATTTTCAGAATTAAAATCCCCATAATTTACTCAGCCCCTTGTCAACCAAAAATCTGGATATACCTAGGCAGAAATGGCATGTTGGGAGCATCAAATGCTATCGTTTCCTCATTCTCATGTAAAATCCCAGTGAATAACAGGCCAATCAGAACAACACACAGACTCTGACAATCCACATTGGATCATTATTTTGCATTCTCCAGGCAGAGCCTGATTGACCACAACATTTCCTAATAAGACTATAACACTGATATATTTTTCCCTTAATAGGTTTATATATAATAGGTTTACTTACTATATATGTGGGACTCTTATATTGAAAATGGGACAGGCTTTAAGGATGAGTAAAGAGCAGTTTTGTGAAACAGGCATCCACATTGGATCATTATTTTGCATTCTTCAGCAAGTATCTGATTGGCCACATTTCCCAATGAGATTACAACACTGGTCTGTGTATATATATATATATATATATA
>CAIGQZ010035027.1:2356199-2378197 GCA_903798205.1 Danio tinwini
TTTTTTTTTATATTGATGATTTTGGCATATAGCTCATGAAAACCCAATATTCCTATCTCAAAACATTTGCATATTTCATCCGACCAATAAAAGAAAAGTGTTTTAATACAAAAAAAGTCAACCTTCAAATAATTATGTTCTGTTATGCACTCAATACTTGGTCTGGAATCCTTGCGCAGAAATGACTGCTTCAATGCGGCGTGGCATGGAGGCAATCAGCCTGTGGCACTGCTGAGGTGTTATGGTGGCCCAGGATGCTTCGATAGCGGCCTTAAGCTCATCCAGAGTGTTGGGTCTTGCGTCTTTCAACTTTCTCTTCACATTATCCCACAGATTCTCTATGGGGTTCAGGTCAGGAGAGTTGGCAGGCCAATTGAGCACAGTAATACCATGGTCAGTAAACCATTTACCAGCGATTTAGGCACTGTGAGCAGGTGCCAGGTCGTGCTGAAAAATGAAATCTTCATCTCATAAAGCTTTTCAGCAGATGGAAGCATGAAATGCTCCAAAATCTCCTGATAGCTAGCTGCATTGACCCGGTCCTTGATAAAACACAGTGGACTAACACCAGCAGCTGACATGGCACCCCAGACCATCACTGACTGTGAGTACTTGACACTGGACTTCAGGCATTTTGGCATTTCCTTCTCCCCAGTCTTCCTCTAGACTCTGGCACCTTGATTTCCGAATGACATGCAAAATTTGCTTTCATCCGAAAAAGAACTTTGAACCACTGAGCAACAAGTCCAGTACTGCTTCTCTGTAGCCCAGGTCAGACGCTTCTGCCGCTGTTTCTGGTTTTAAAAGTGGCTTGACCTGGGGAATGCAGCACCTGTAGCCCATTTCCTGCACACGCCTGTACACGGTGGCTATGGATGTTTCTACTCCAGACTTAGGGAGTTTTTAAAATCTTTTGCAGGTGTTTAGAGTTAATTAATTAATTCAGATGATTAGGTTAATAGCTCGTTTAGAGAACCTATTCATGATATGCTAATTTTTTGAGATAGGAATTTTGGCTTTTCATGAGCTGTATGCCAAAATCATCAATATTAAAACAATAAAAGGCTTGAACTACTTCAATTGTGTGTAATGAATCTAAAATATATGAAAGTCTAATGTTTATCAGTACATTGCAAAAAATAATGAACTTTATCATAATATGCTAATCTTTTGAGACTTTACCGGTAATATATATATACACACTATATATATTTTTTTTGTCTAAGTCATGCACTATATATATTTTTGTTTGATTTTTGTCTGCTTTAAAGTTTTGTTTCCGTTTATCAAAATGTAACATTTCTGGTTAGGCTATTGTTCTGCTCCAATTTATTCCTTTTATAAAGTAAATATGCATATTTGTTTACCAGACAAAACAAAAATAAGATTTTGCTGTACATTTCGACTGATTTTGGTTTTGGAATCTACATTTTAACTGATCAAATTTAGTTTAATAGCTAACCATATTTGAACCATAATAATACATTTAGAAATGATAACATTCAGTTGTTCTCAAACTTTAGGGACTCTAAATAAATACATTTAGAACATATGATCATTTAAAGGCATTTTGAATACTCATTTTATACTTTTATAACAATGCATTTTAACAAAAAGAAACAGGAGGAAATGCACGCTTATTACTTTTTACTGTCTTTAAGTGGTAAAATATGTTAGTAAATATCGAAACTGACATTAAGCTATATTAATATATGATGTAAAAGTATTGGTCCTGCATTATATTAAGTCAAAAGCCCCTTTCACACAGTGATTCCAGTAAATATCCGGATCGACTTTTTCCCGGTAAATTCATAAAAAAGGTGTTCACACAGACACAGAAGTTCCGTAATTTTTTTTACCATTCACACATCCAACACAAAATACCAGTAAATTCTGATGTCATTAACTAGAAATGACCTATAAACGGCTGCGCTTGTATTTGTAAACATAGAAGGGGTCGGCCTTTTCTTGATGGTTTCACTTTTATTTAAAGCTTTAACATTCATGCAGCTGCTTTGTTTGACATCAAAAGTCAGAAACTCAAATCACAGCTAAATGTTAACACACTTGACTACATTACAAATTATATGGATGGATAAGTATTGTGGACAACTTTGATGAAAACATGTGAAGAAACACTTTCGCATGTAGAGATGTTCATAATATGTGTGTGTGCTGGAGCTTACCATCTCCACACGAGTATAGCAACTGAAGCAGAGCTTGAAGGTAAACAAACAGCGGTTTATCATATTTTATCGATAATTGTTTACACAGTTGGCAATAAGAAGGAACCTGTAAATGTCATCTAACTAACATCTAGCAGCTAAATGTGTCTGGAAAAAGTATTCAAAGGCTTTTATTTTCATAAACCGCGCGGATATGAATGCAATTAAATGTTCTGATTGGCTGGAGTAGACGTCTCACGCACTCTTTTTGGCAATCTTCCTTCTGCGTTTACACAGTGCAGCATTTCGGCAAATTACCGGTAATGTACAACTTCTCTTTCCGGAAAATTGCCGGAACGAATTTATCAATATTTTTCAAAAAGGGCCTGTTCACACATACAGACCTTTCTGTATTCTGTATTTTTAAATTGCCGGAAATTTTTTTCGGAAGGGTCTGTATGTGTGAACATACTGACTATAGAATACACAAGACATGTCACTCATATTCTTTTGAATGGGGAAAAGTGTATCTGTCAATGGGGTGAATCTAGCACTGCATTCTAGTACAGGAGCTAATCGGCGATCGCTATATGGCGAATAAATCCCGCCTTCAAGTACAGAAGCCAATCAGTGATCGCTATAGAATGACAATTCTTGGGGCTCGGACCAGATATGAGTTTCTGCAGATTTTGTGTGATACGAACATTTAGAAATGAAACTAAATAGACAGCTGTTGTTTAATTTTATTTGTTATTTGTAATATGTAATGTAATCATAAGTTTGGTAAGCAGTTTTGGAGAATTTGATGTTTCCCCTTTCAAACAGAATGCCCGAGCATACTGCCTGAGAGGCGTTTCAAAGATGACCGCCGAGTGAAATGACTTGCCTTAAAGGGACTTTGATTAAGTGGCCTTAACTACTAGGTGCTTGCATCAAAAAAATAAGTGGAGTGTTCATATTGTATTGCACAACCCTTGAGGTGGGGACAGGTTTGGTGGCATGGGAAAGTTTAAAGTATTTTACCAGTGCATTAATTAGTGTAATTATATAAATCAATTACATGCATATAATAAAAAGTACATTGTAAGAACATGTACATAGTTCCAAATGCATTGTACCAAATGACATAGTAAGGCCACCTAATTAAAAGGCTCAAATGTTTTGTACTTTGGTAGTTATAACCAGCCAGTCAAACACATGGCAGACACTCATTTAGCATAGACATGATTGAGGCAATCTGCTGGGCTTGAAACTGAGTGTGAGAATGGAGAAGAAAGCTGATTTATTTGGCTCTGAACAAGCCATTGTTGATGGTGTCAGATGGGCTGGTGATTTTCAAACACAATCATCTCTATAGGGTTCACAGAGAAGGCTCTGAAATGAGATAATATGCAATTCTGTGAAGAATGACACCACTGGCTCAAGCTGAGAGTAAGTAAAAGATCACATTGGTGCCACTTTTGTCAGCTGGGAACTGAAAAATGAGGCTACGATTGACACGAGTTCACCAAAAATGGCAGGGTCAGATATTCTACATAAACAACATAAAAACATGGATCAATACTGCCTCTGATTAATAATTCAGGATATGGTGTGTGGGAATTTTTTTTTGCCACACTTTAGGCCCCTTAGTACCAAGTTACCAACAGAGCATTGATAAAAGCTGGAATGAAATCAACATGGGCCGCTCTTATTTTATTTAAGTATTAATGCATGTTGTAAAAGATGCATCTGTGTACTTCATTATTTTGCCTTCATAATATTTTTATCAAATACCATAACATTCCCTGCCCCCTCGAAATGACTTTTCTTCACTTCTGGTCACATGGAATCCCTTTAGGGTGGGGCTATCAGTGCGTGTCTCGTTTCTGCCCTGTTTTTCTTCCTTCATTTTTTTTAGCAGGACCCAACTTCACCAATCAGTTCCCAAAGAACAAAATCACACACCACCCTTCATTTTTTCTGCACCATTTCAATAGGATGTACATCATGATAGATTTCGCTGGCCCACATGTAACACTGACCGGTCCACATTTAAAAAAAGGTTCCGGCCCTTCTGGCATTTGCCAGAATTGCCAGATGGCCAGTCCGCCCCTGCCCTTAGCCCTTCACCTTACCCCTCATTTTGAAGTGGTAGGGGTGACCCAAATCCTCTTTAGCTTGAAGGCGTAGGGCTAGCCCTTGAAATTGAGATTTTTCAGTTTCATTTACACTCAAAACCAAGGGGTAAGAATATTTCTCAGAATACACCATCTACAACGGCAGCATGACTGCACATGAAAGTAAGGAGATGCACAAATTAGTATTTTTTTGTAATTATTAAAAAATTTTACAACAAACAAGCATATGTTTTAATACATATATAATCGCGTCATATAAAAAAAAACTAGAAAAAATATATAAAAAAGGTAAATTTCACTATCAATAATCCATAATAATAACTCCTGTATAGTAATCCCACAACATACTTTCACATCTGTCAATCGATGACACTCCAATACCCTGTCAGAAAAGTCTAGTGGCTCGAAAAGACCTTTTTACAGTGTCTGCTATAATGTTAATGTTGTTTTCAAGTGTTTACACTGATGAATATGGCCACGGTGTAAATACACCGTACAGTTACAAGCTTATTTCCACATTAGATTGTTATGATAACATGATATCGTTGGCTTCAGTGATTTCCTGAAGATAAATAACAAAAAATGATGCAACTGGAATAACTACAGCAGTCGCCGTCGTTAATCTCATATGAAGCAAGAGCTTGCCATGACATATGATGACGTGTGTAGGTGTTGTAGTGGTGTCCCATTTCTTAGGAGTACATTTTGAAGCCCTTCCCCTTCACAGTCTGTTTCCAAGAGGAAGGGGTGGGGCTACAAAAATAGAATTGGGATTGGGCCTTTAAATACCACAGCTGACCTGAGCATTAAACTTCATTCATTCCTATGGCCACAGTGTGCTCATTTGTTTTTGATATTAGAGCAAGAGAAAGACTGGAATACAGCAAGAGGTTATGCTCTTCCAAATGACAGCAATAAATATTTAATAACTCTGCAATAAATAACATCTTTCAGTCAGTAAAGCAGTGATGTATCAAACAGTATTGGAATAACACAACAGAGCATCCAGTGCTCCCCCAACCCCCCCGGTAGTATTTGCTACAGAAACTGTAATCAGGCTTTGAACAAATGTTAGAAGGCAACAATAGTGTGGTAGTACTGTAAGTGTGCAGGATGTACAAAAAAGCCCTGATTTTCAAATCTAAAATCAAACGCAATACATCGACTTCAAGCCACTGGAAACAAACAAACTAACAAAAAAACACATAGGTTGTTGGTATTTTTTTAAGCAATTTACTTTTTGAACACTTTTAACAAAGTCAGTCAGTAGGCCACGCAATTGCACTTCTTGATCCGGCATGTGCTTTCAATGTATGTACAGTAGATCCTTTACTAAGACTCGTTTTGACGCCCTCAGAAAACAACATTTAACATTATTTTGACACACACTATAGAGAAAAGATGTACATAAAAATAGACATTTATAAAGGGGTCAAATGTAACCGGAAAGAAACAAAACAAAAAACAAACAATTCTTTGACCCTTAAATGAAACCCGTTAATCACAGCACTGATGAATTTCTTCATTTAGGTCGTCCCTGCTTTTGTACTTCTTTGGTCCACACCTACACCAAAGCTTTCAGGCAATCCAGATACAATCTTCACGAGGTCTTGAACCTCACTGAGGCACCGAGTCGATCGCTGCGGCCATCAGACCGTCCACCGGCTTCATCAGCTCATAAGTGGTCTGCGACGTCTCCTTGATCTTTCCGCTCTTGTCCACCTGCCGAATACTTTGAGTCACAGTGATGGTCACTTGTTTGGTGGACATCCTGTTGTCCTGCCATTTGGTCTAATAAATATTGACAGATTATTAAAGGTTGTTGTAAGGTTACACTGTTAACAATTTCCTGTAGAGTCTACAATAACTCACTGGCAGAAGTTCACCACTAACTTACTGTAAATCAATTACAGCAAATATACTGTATTTACATTTACAGCACTATTTTTTTGCTGTATATGTATTTACAGAATTGTGTGTATATCTTTACTGTAAAATATATAGTCATTTTCACAATGCAACTTTAAAATACAGTAACATGCTGTATAACTGTCTTACAGAAAAATAGTTAATATTAAAGTTAAATACTGTGTAATTTACCAAAACTGTGTATATTTAAATATGATTATGCTGTTCACACCAGATGCTAGACGCGTGAACATTTTGATTTTACTGCTTCATTCGCACATCAAATTCACTTCATTCGTGTGACAAATTCACTTCACAATAGGCACTGTGACTCTAGCTTCGTTGCTAAATGGCTAACATAGGTTTTATTGAGATAGTAGCTGTGTTTATGTGCTTAAGGAAGGCTGAAAAACATTGTAGATTCGTTCGGCGCCATGTCTGAGTCCACTAGATCCTTTCAGAGGTGCATCCAGCTCTGTGAGTTCATCAACTCCTTCAGAAATTTTACCTGGATGATGGAAGCTTTCAGTGGTGCTTCAGACTGAGCCGAGCCCAGTTTGATAAAATGTTGTCTGGTGTCGGCAAAAGGATTTCCCCTTGGGACACCAACAACTTGCACTACTCCATAATCACTCCTCTACAAGAGCAAGCTCATGATTGGTTAACGCTGCACGAATGTCCGCTGAAGTTCAGATTTTCCAACTTGAGTGATTTGAGTCAAGCGCACAAAACGCTCAACTCGCGGTGCTTCATTCGTGCAAATTTCGTCATTCACGCGTATTGCACTGCAGGATGTCTATTCACGTCTTTGCATTGACTTAACATGTAAATCATTTATGATTGACGCTTCATCCGCGTCTGGTGTGAATGCAGCATAACAGTTTCTTACATGCAGATGTTTGCACCCACAGTTTTCTTAAAAAGTCTAAAAATAAATGATATTTAAAAGTTTTAATTATATAATGGATAGTTATAGTCCTCAAATCTGATTGGTTGAGCCCATTCAAAGCTGTTGTAAAATACTCTATAAACATACACCTGTGAATGTTGCTTGGCAAATTTTTATTGTCAGTACTGAGCCAAAGAAGCTTTGTTTTGTTGTTGGAATAACTGGTTTATAAAAAAAATAAGTGCCAAGAAGCTGTGGTTTACCATGAATTTATAACAGCTACGGAGGGTTTGGGCATGATGAACGCTGTAATAAATTCCTCATAAACCACAGCAGTATGATTGAATTCATTTTAGCAAAAACTGATTTAATTGTGAATAAATCTTCAAGGACATTATGACAATGTTTGCTTATACATTTCGCCAAGCCCACACTACAAAGAAATGAAATCATCCCCTAATATTAAAATAGAAATTTTGACACACAACATAATATTTGCATAATTAGAATATATGTACAATAAACTGAATAACAGTATAAATTTTCAGATTAAACATTCTCATTTAATTGTTATTAAACATGGACCTTTACTTTCATTAAATATGATTGTTTCTGTTTTGTAAATATAATCAATGCAACTAAATGTTATATATCGGTGCTTAAAGGGATAGTTCACCCAAAATGAAGATTTACTCTCCCTCCAAGTGGTTTAAAACCTTACAGAAGATATTTTAAAGACATACGAAAACTTCTAACCATTGACTTCCTTAGTAGGAAAAAAATACTATGGATGTCAAGGCTTACAGGTTTCCAGCTTTCTTCAAAATATCTTCTTTTGTGTTCAACAGAACAAAGTCATACAGGTTTGGAACAAGTAAAGGATGAGTAAACAATGACAGAGTTTTCAGTTTTCATCTCTTTAACGCAAATGTGATATTTACTAAACCAGGCTATGCAAATATCTTATTATTTATAAAGGCAATGCGGACAGGTCGAGTTTAAATAAGATTAATAATAAATATTTAGTATTGTTAGATCAAACACAAAATATTGTTTATACACAGCACAATTTTTTTTTGAAAAGGACACTATTGTATAACTGCAGATTAATTAGATATATATGCTGTCCACCCTATACCCAACACCTTAACTTTTCTGATTATGACTGTAATGTAATATTGCATAACATGCGACATTTGCAAAGCTGCTTTGGAGCAATAATTACTGTGAAAAGCTCTATACAAATATACGTAAAGTTAATGAAATTATTTTCAATATATTTGACTCTTCTTTTTGCTTGTCTAAATAAAATTATCTGCATTATGACTAAACAAATTACACTAGTATTGTAATATACTGTACGCTTAAAATTTCCAGGATTCATACGATCAGGAAAAACCTAGAAAAGTCATGGAATTATGACATGGTATTTTCCAGGCCTGGAAAAGTTTTGGAAAATCTGAAAAACCCACAAGGTTTTGAAATAGTCATGGAAATTAGTTTAACAAATATCTGTATACCTAAATATGGGTTAGTTGTCTTCTTTTCTGTCCATGACATGCTTTCATGTTATTAGTGCTGTATAAGCATTATCTAAATAAATTTTACATAGATATAAATACTCCTTTAAACTAAATAGATTGTTGCATGTTTTATGATATGCTGTTATAACTTTGAATGTGTTTTTCTTATTATTTAAGATGTATACGTACATATTACATAAAACATTAGGTGATGAAAATTAACTTAAAAGTCCTGGAAAAGTTATGGAAAAGTCATTGAATTTTAGTAGTAAAAATGTGTATGAACCCTGAATTTCCTTCAGGATGGCCTTAAAACATGCCTCATTTGGTGTGACCTGCAGAAACCCTGGCAACAAATTCAATTCAAATACTCACTATTTCTTCAGTCCGCAGCACACTTCTCCTCTGCACAGTGGTAGCAGATGAAGACAGCACGTCCTGCTCTTGAGAAGAGAGGATTGCTGGGGTGCTGCCAGTTTTCATGTCATTCAGGCCCACCTCAGACATGGCAGAACACACTTTCAGATAAGCCTGAGCTGGTGTCGGCAGACCGTCATCAAAGAGATCTTTAAGAAGAAAACAATGACGACATCAGAAATTCTCACACTAAAGGTGATCATTTAAGAAATATTTGACAGTTTAACTGACATCTATCGATTTACTTAGGTATAGGGGTGTAATGATACATTGCTATCTCAATTGTTTGCGTCAAACATCGATACCTCAATAAATTGTTTAAAGGGCTCCTATTACGCAAAATTATGATATAAACACAGTCATGATATAAACACATCAAGTCTCTTCTTTTTGATTGACAGGCACATACTAACATGTCTCCAAAGTAACACGTATAAACATGTCTACAAGACAGGATTTGCAAAGAAACTGGGATTAAATGATCTGTTCCAACTCCCTGTGATCAGCTGCACCTCAAGAATGAGTTTTAAAAGTTTAAAATATTTTTAAAACAGTGAATGTTTGTAATAAAAAAGACAGTCAAATATGTGCATACAGTACATGCTTTGAGGCAATGCAACAACAAAGCAGCAGTTGCTATTTGCAGCAAACTGGTCGTATGCACGCTTATTGTGGATTTCCCAATTCCGTCGTTCCAACAAACATTTGCAAACTGCGTCGCAAACTTCTATGCTTGCAACTACACTTCTGGAGCTTTAGTTAGAAACATAGTTCCTGGCTGTGTTCCATTCCCAGTTATCCCCCCTGCGTCCTATTCATTTAGTAAATAAAAACAAAACATCACTCTTAGGTGTAATTTGCTTTCAAAGTATTTTTACAGTTCAGTTTTAGCGATCTTCATGTGTACAATTGTGCTCCCTTCGCAGTGCACTTTGAAAGCATTGATGTCATTTTGAACACAGCCGTAACTCTCGACGAAACCTATTACTTAAAAGCCGAATTTACATTACGTCTCCAAAGCTTGTGAAAACAAAAATATATAGCATACGTTAATGCTTTTATTTTATAGTAGGTTATTTATTAAGTATCTGTACTGTATATGACATGAGCCTGTTGTTTAGAAGCAGTAGTTTGCATGTCAAATTGTAAAAGTAGAAAAAAAAATAATAATAATTTTATAATAATAACTTAATAATCATAATCATCATTATTATTATTAATATTATCATTAAAGTAGGATTTCTTATTTCCTAATAAATAATAAATATTAAATTATCTTTCTTAATAAATAACCTCATTATTTATTTATATGAGTTATATATAATATTAGAATACAGCATGTTAATTTTTTTTAAGTGATTTTATGTTAATTTAGAATAGAATATGTAATGTTCTCAATAATATTTGTAAAGGAAACATAGGCCCTATGTGTGCTATTTACATATATTCAATTAATATGGAAAGCGAGTGCATGTTATTAACAAAACTAATATTGGATTTTTTTTTAAATGCGTGTGCTTGTAAAACAATATAATTTGCACAAAGAAATTATGGGGTTCTTCTCTAAAGAAGTTGTAACTCCACCCCATTTAGAGCATCATTATGGGCGTTTTATGTGATAACTAACGTGGTTCAAACAATAGATCTGTGACAGAGAAACTACAGATTTTGGGAAACATTCTTTTCCCAAACGATGCATCGTACTATGATAGTTCAGCCGCGAGTTACGTCATTGTTTGGGAAACGCACCCCTGGACATTTGAACTATGTTGTCATTGTAAACTTGCTGCATTTCAGATGCACCTTGATTAAAATTGAGGATTGACACTGTCTGATTGAGACACAATTTAACGTGGGTCACACATAGGACAAGAAACCCTGAATCAAATTGCATTGTGTAGTGCCACATCTTTAAACTATGGACATTTATTTTAACACTTATTTCAACCTATTGATGGTGCACTTCATGGTGCATCATTGCCCTTTCATCTCATTCTACAAAAAAAATAAATAAAATTTAAATAATACATTTTTTTCACAGATTTTTTTTTGTATCAGTTCAGGGCACGTTCATGAAAGCATTGCATGTCAGGCTGCTGATGTATAACCTGTGAAAATATGCATCCTAAGTATGCGTCAGCAGCACAACATGTATGCAGTGCACAGTACGCTCATGAAAGCATGCCCAGAACTTACGAAATTAAGATTGAAGCACTGATGACACATGGACAGTTTTGATTATGATCTTGGTATTTTTCTAGAATATGATGGGCCAGAAAGCTCACAGATTCATGTCTTCATTTGTATTCTGAATATGATCGAAGGTCTCAGGGGTTTGGAGGAACATGATGGTGAGTAGTTGTATGTTTTGGGTGATTTTAACCTTTATACTCTCCTTGTGTCATTTTGAATGTTTTCTTTTCATTTATAAAAATTGAGTGTTCATGGGGCAGATCCTTTACTGAAGGCCCTGAGGAAAAGACAAATCTCTGACACTGAACCCTTTGACCAGCTTGCCAAGACCAGACATGACTGAAGAACAGTTTTATACAGAAGGACATTCATCTTGTTTAAGGCCACTGATAAGCCAATCATCCATCACTGGCTAAATGATAACACTTACTTCATTTTTCAACATGCTTTAAGAGGTTTAGATGTACCCTCATAAATACCACATCATATTTGTTTGCTTATAGGCCAAAGGAGAATGTTTATGGATTTTATTTTTCAATTGAGAGCTTAAAGAAACTATAAGAGCTTTTTTTTTAAGAAGTTAGAACAGAGGCAAAATTCCCTTGTGATGCACACAAATAAAAATATGCTGAAATTAGATGCATTTCTAGCACCTGTATTGAATAATGAGCAACATTGCATTTATGAACAAAAAAACAAGTGGATTCTAGAGATGGCTGACGTGAAACTGATGTTTCGACACAGTGCTGAGATCCCAAAGTGCAAGTGTTTTTAAAACACTGCACTGAATCATGATCTGAAACACCCAAGTCACATAACTAAAGTGATTCAAAGCATCTGTCATTTCAGAAGCGTTTCGATGCCTGGCTTTTCTTTGTTTGACTGAGATGGTGGGAAAAAAGCTCATGTAGCCTAGTGGACTGTGAGTGTGCACATAGTAACAGTGCTGTAAATAGCCTGAGTTTGAATCCCAAATAATAACAAATATTATAATCAATAACAAATATTCTGTTATGACTTGATGTATTTTAACTATGTTACTTTTTTATGACCAAAACAAGACAAATGTTTTTACATTCCAAGTGTCTATTCGGATGTCAGACCAATCTTAAAACAAAACATATTACAAGAACAGAGCATTTAAAAACTAATAGTTGCGTTCCTGCATACTAGTCCATACTAGTTCCTGCATACTAGTCAGGAAGTCTCACTGCTTCACTAAATCACTTGAAGCCTCAATTTCACAACATGGGGTTTAATACCTCAATTTGCTTAATTGTTTCTTTGCTGAAGCTGTTCCAGAGCAATAGATACAAAATGACCACTAGGTGTCACTGTAGAGATGGGTTTCAAAACGTTTCGAAGCTTCAACACATTTGCTTTGATTGTTTCAGTGTTTCATGAAGCCTTACTTTGCCCACCACTAGTGGATTCTGCAAATGTTATTGTTTTATTTTGTGACATCATATCCTGTTTTGTTTTGCTAAGGTGTCTTTGGTGGGTGTTATGTTCATATTTCACACCAGGGTTCAGTGTTCAGACTTGTTCAAAAGAACACACACTCTCAGAAATAAATGTACACAAGCTGTCACTGGGGTGGTACCTTTTCAAAAGGTACAAATTTGTACTTTAAGGGTCCATATTGGTACCTAAAAATTTTAGGTTGAACATTTTTGTACCTTTAGGTACTAATATGTACCCTTGAGGTATTAATATGGACCTTGTAGATACAAATTTTTACCTTTTGAAAAGGTACCTCCCCAGTGACAGCTCGTGCACATTTATTTCTGAGAGTGCACTGACAGAGCAATCACAGTTTGTTTTGATTTTAAAGGGCACCTATTTTACCCCTTTTTAAGATGAGCCCTTTGTGTTTCCAGGATGTGTCTGTAAATTTTACCTCAAAACACCCATCAGATTATTTATTATAGTTTTTAGAATGTTGGAATTTTCTGCTCTGAACACAGTGTAGCTGTTTTTGTTGCCTGTGCCTTTAATGCTGGAGTGTGCCTCAATCTCCGCCTCGGCTGCGTCTGATAAACAGCACAGTGACAGACATCAAGAAAGCAGATCTCACGTCACATTTGTAAGAAAAATACTACAGTAAGAACTTTCCCAATGAGTATTTGATGTATTTGTTGTGAAGTTAATGAGTCGATGAGTAGGGATCTGCTGTAGGGATATCTGTTATGTAAATGTACAAGATAAACCTGATTTAACGTCCACACACCAGGATTAAAGCATCTTCTTTCATTAGTGTACTGGCATGCGGCTGTGGTGTTGAAGTTGATAAAATCGCTGTAATTCATTAAACATGCACTGTTTTAAAAAAGTTTTAAACTTGTAAAACTCATTCTTGATCATATTTGATGATGATTGATGATCACAGAGAGCTGAACAGATCTTTTAATCCCAGTTGCTTTGCACACATCCTGTCTTGTTGATATGATTATACGCTTTACTACGCAGACATGTTAACACACGGCTGTCAATCAATTGGATGGGCAGGGAAACCGCACTCCTACATCACGGTTGTGGTCGGCTTCAGAATGGGAGGGATTTGGATGCTATTTTAACATCAGGAAATTAAAAAAAAGAAACTTATTGTCTTTATACCCTAATATGACTGTGGACACATTATACATACACAGTTCTGTCCAAACAGCTTACAAAAGATGATTTTCATCATAGGTGCCCTTTAAAAATCAAAGTTCAACCTAAAAAGATACTCAGCAAGTGTGAATAAAAATCTGAAATCAATAGTCAAGTTTCCACAAGTTATTTTGCTATTTTTGCTATCACTATAAAGCTGCACTGACATCTGTATTGTATAAAACGTTATACAAATGGAGGTGAATATATATATATATATATATATATATATATATATCAACATCTCCTCAACAGGGCTAAAAATCCTAAAACAAAACAAGAATTGAAATAATGACACCTGTAGTCATTATGAATACCACTTTAATGATCCATTAGCAGTTAATCTGAATTCTTTCATTTACACACTACAGCCTAAAGTGTAACAACTCTGCACAAAGAGGTATGGAGTGCTTATTGTGCTCATCCCTGCTCATATTGTTGCATTAAAGTACTAAAGGGACTTAACCATTGCCATGGCAACAAGAGGCCTACTTCAATGACTTGCTCACCAACAGCAGACTCTCAACACTTTCCCTGTGCTTTTGGCAAAGAAATCTCTTTTGAAGGCTTTTACAGGTTACACCAGGCTGACTAAGTCCAAAATGTGATGTCAGATGTATTTAACCATGTTAAACTGAAACTGTGATTTTCAAAAGCGTTATAAACAACACTCCCAGTCCATTCTTACCCAGGTTGGCAGTTTTCTCTGAAGGGAAGCCCACCTCTGAAGAGTTTTCTGAGGGGATGCTTTGGATGGAGGACAGGGGGATGTCTGTGTCCGTGCTGGTCAGCCAAGTGGACTCTGTCTCTTTGGTCCAGCTTTCCATGTATCTCGGTTCCAACACATCTGTCCTGGAGCCTCCACAACCCATAATGTCAAAGGCAAATCCACCTACACAGCCTCAGATGGTAGGTTCATTAGAACACCTCCCGAATAGCAAATGAAAGGTGTTTAATATATGATTTCGAGTGCATGAGACATTGCCATCAAGTGTAAAAGTTATGTAATTTAGTATCAAGAACCCATATTAGCAAAAACGAGTCGTTGTCCATTGTCCAGGTCAGTCAAACATTGAGATCTGGGATTGATTCTGTGGAAGAGAAGTGTTAGACGTTTGTGAATTATTTCTATTTTCATTAACATAATTCTGTAAATGGCTAACTACCCATAATACTTCACATTATTATCCCTGTAGTAGAAAACATAAAAACGGTCTAAAGGTTTCCACTAAAATAACATTAAAACATTAAAAAACAATCAAATGTTTATAATTGAAACCAGTGGCCTATAATGTCATTTTTAATTTAGTTTTGGAACATCTTCCATTAGGATTTAACATGCCACTGATAGAACAACAAGGGACATCTCTTCAACTGCCCCACCAAGAAAAAAATAAAATAAAAATTGGAATGCATTTCTTAACTCCTAAAGTTGCTAGTTACAGTACAACACTCAATGCATTTTTTTCAACACATCCTATCATTTCTAAAATATGAACCTCTACCAAATGGTTATGTTGGTTTATAGTAAAAGTACCGGATTTAATACATGTACTATGAAAAATCAGAAAATATGAAGTGTAAGACCAATTTATTTAAAGACATAATCAAAATAAAACATTATTGAACACTAAATCATCTTTATTTTTTGAAGTACGCCATAAAATATTTCAGATTCTCATTTAACATGCTTTCTTGTTTGTTAGTTTTTTACAATAAAACTAAAATCAAGTGAAGTAGTGCAACATGATTATGTTTGTTTGATTTTTTTTGTAATCCAACAATGCTGTGTGTGTAAATAACTTTAACAATCACTATTTAAAACAGTCAACCATTTAAAGCAGGAAGTTAAAGGGTTACAGTTTACAGTAAAACGAATATAGTTTCATTGCTAACCATTAAAGCTATTACAAATTCTATAAGCGTTTCTGTGTATTTTTTCGGCAGCAATATCAAAACGAATTGGATTGATTCATTTCCAATTTCCCCAGCATGCTGGTTCACTCGTAATACATACTTAATGTAAACAAAGACAAGTTGGTTATATTATCGGTTCCAAAAATAAATAAACCAACAAATACATTCGGAATAAACGCGAATTTTCAATCCAGCGATGCTCATTAATCGGTAATCATTAATCGATTGATAATTATATGAGCTTCGTTGTTTGTGATGACGGCGCGTTGCTGCTCTCACATAATTAATAATGTGTTAATAATGTGCAGAAACACGCATTACGCTGGCATGCAGTGGGAAAAAGAAAAGATTATTCAGTCATTCGAAGCGAATGGATTGGTCTTTCGCAAAACGAATTTGTTTGGACATTACCTTAAGTCGACAGAGGATTCAGTATCAGGAATCGAACAGTTTTCATCAGTATGTTTACTGTATATTGAAATAAAATATTATTTCCACGATTCGTAGAGAAACCTCACCGCGACTAAAAACCAAACACCGAGAGAGATGATGATGATGACACTCCCCCATCTCCCTCTCTCTTTCTCCCTCTCCGCTGGTGTAAATGATGCTAACCCTCCCTTCTCTTGACCCTAAACTGTGGGGAAAAATACTGACATTAACGAGGTAATTGTTAAAAAAAAAAAAAAAAGATTTTGGTCGTTCCTTTATTGTTAATGTTATTTATATAATCATTCATTCATTTTCTTTTCGACTCGTTTTTTTTTTTTTTATTAATCAGGGGTCGCCACAGCGGAATGAACCACCAACTCATCCAGCAAATATGTTTTACGCAACACTGGTAAACACCCATACACACTTGCATTCACACACATACACTATGACAATTTAGATTATTTAATTCAACTATACCCTATGTGTTTAGACTCTGGGGGAAACCGGAGCACCCGAAGGAAACCCATGCTTACACAGGGGGAACATGCAAACTCCACACAGAAATGCCAACTTACCCAGCCAGGGATCAAACCAGCGACCTTCTTTTGTGAGGCTATTGTGCTCCCATTATTATTATTATTATTATAATTATTATTATTATAATAAGTATTATTATTATTATTATTATGCAAGAAAGAACATTTACTTCTTTCAATACAATACAATATGAGCAAAGAGACTAAAAGGGTTACGTAAATGAATCCCAGCAAATTATCAAACAAGTTTAAATGATTTACACCCTGAGTTTTACATGCAATATAATGATCAGAGTCACACAAGGAGTTCACATAAAAAAATCCTTATTTTAATTATCGAAAAATAAAAAAGTAAGGGTGTTTCTTTGAAAATGTACATTTATGGATGTAAAATTTAGCCAGAAAAAGCAATGAATTGATAATCCATTAACAATGAGAAGGATCTAAGTTCAAAGAGTAACTAAAAATAACATTTTTGGGGAAATAAAAAAGTTTGGAAATACAAATGATTTTGGTCCTTCCTGACAGCATTTGAACTCCCTCTGTGATGCTTCAGTGTTTCATTATTGTGATATTTATGTTTCTCTTCATATAAGGGGCTACATTTTGCAGTACAATTGCATGAGTTACCTCCTGAAAACATAGGTTTGTACACATCTACTTGCTATATTGCTGTTATTAGGCTAGATGTCAGTTCTATGTAGGCTACTGATGACATTTACATAAATGTACCCATGAATCAACATTTGATTACATTTATGCTTTATACATAAAGGCAAATGTCCTGCTAAAGTGATTCAGATGATTAAATGGCATGACTATAATGTCACACATTCAGTATACCAATATTGCTGGTTTAATTTTTTGGTTTACAGTCTGAAAAAAGTACATCAAGGCACTTGCACTAATGCATGCACTATTACTTTTGATTTCCCATACAGTATAAGTATCAAAATGAGACAGAAAAAAAATTGTGCAGGGGGGCAACGCGGTGGTGCAGTGGGTAGCTCTGCCGACTCACAGCAAGAAGGTAGCTGGTTTGAGCCTTGGCTGTGTCTGTTGGCATTTTTGTGTGTAGTTTGCATGTTCTCAGGTGCTCCGGTTTCCCCCACAAGTCTAAAGACAATGCATATAGGTGAATTGCGTAGGCTAAATTGTCCGTAGTGTATATATGTAAATGAGTGTGTATGGATGTTTCCCAGTAATGGGTTGCAGCTGGAAGGGCATCCGCTGCGTAAAAAAAATGCTGGATAAGTTGACGGTTCATTTCGCTGTGGTGACCCCTGATTAATAAAGGGTCTAAGCCAAAAAGAAAATGAATGTACTGTGCAGTTGAAAGCATAGTATGTTAGGGGTTAATATACAATATTTGGTAACTACAATAACAGTACATGAATAATGATGTAATAATATGTAAGCTAAACATTACTTTATTATGAGCTAATGATAAGGGAATGAATGCGCTAATCACAAACTAACTTTAACTAGTCACAGAAGTTCATGTGTGAATAACGGCTACCTTAATTACTTGTTAGTACATGATTGTTTGTTAATTAATGTATTAATTACCACATTAGTTAATGCCTAATTTGACCATCATGATATGTTAATGTATAATTAATCATGTCATGACTTTACTTGGAGGGGCACATCATCATTAACCCATTCTTAATTACTTATGAACTCCTTATGCACGTCCGTCTAGTGCGTTTACACTGAATAACAATAGAAAAGTGTTTAGTCACCATCAACAGTTCAAACACAGGTGTTGATGAGTAGTAAAGGATGAGTTAATGATGATGTACCCCTTTAAGTAAAGTCATGACATAATTATACATTAACAGCCCAAGAGTTCATGTTGGTTACGTTTAGCTTAAACTTAAAGGTTAATTAATACATAAATTAACAACATGTACTAACAAGTAATTAAGGTAGCCGTTATTCACACACAAACTCATGTGACTCATGTTGTAGTTAAAGTTAGTTCAAAGCGCATAACTTGTCATCATTAATTCATAATGAAGTAATGTTTAGTTTACATATTTACATATGTGTTACCCAATATTTTGCTGTAGATCTACGTTTAGACAAATTGAAAACACCACTAGCATAAGTTATTTTATCACATGCTATCTTCATAATATGATAAATAATGGTCATTGCATTAGTTTAGTGTCGCAATGTGTTACCATGATGGTGTTTTGTAGTTGTGCTTCTTTGCTTGTACACTGTAAAACCCAATAAATTAAGGTAACTTAAACCATTTGAGGAAACCGATTGCAGCTAACCATTTAAGTTTAAAAACAAATACAAATGAATACTGTAAACTTAATCCATTTAAGTAATCGAAGAAATTTGAGCACAGTAAAACCCAATAAATGAAAATAACTCAAACCAACTGAGTACTGTAAAACTCAATAAGTAAAGGCAACTTAAATCGTATAAGAAAACTGATTGCTACAAAACATTTGAGTTAAAAAACTAATCTATATGAGTACTGTGAATTTACTCTATTGAGGTTGAAGTAATAAGGTGTTTAAAGGTGCTGTATGTAAGTTTTTGACTCTTCTAAAGCATAAAAATACCATAATATGTGTGCAGATATTTAAGAAACATCCCATATGAACATACTTGTTTAACAGAAAAACAATGCTGAAGTCAGATATTCTGCTTTGAAAATGTTTTTTTTCTGTGCCAGAACGCTGTCTCTGTTTATAAATTTAACCTGCACAATGCCAGTTTAGCCAATTATAATTCAGCAACCTGGGTTGCATTGTTGGAAAACAGCAGATTTTATTCTTTCATTCAGAAAGGCTGTGAAAGCATGCGTCCATGAGGGAAGTGCAACAGTGTCAGTGGACAGTATCAGATGTCGAAATGAGACAGATTCAGTTCCACATGAGGTTATGATATAAACATAGGGAAATGATATAAATATTACGAACGTGAGCAGGTTACATTGTAAATGCGTGTCCTAACAACACGCTGTGACAAGATACGCAGTGATGAGCAATTTGGCTGTTTGCACCAGACGAAACACAACAGAAATTTTTAGCACAGCCATTTAGAAGCACAGAATATGCACTCACTCACGAAACGGTAAGGTTTAGAATCTATTTAATACATGTTAACCCTCTTTAACATCATTAAATGTAGATGCTGAATCACTCATATGTGTTTAGTTCTAAAGTCCAAAGGTGAACTATCTGCTGCTGCTTTCAGTATATGGCAATAAATGTCATTTAAAATGGCATTCAAACTCAGATTGTTAGCATTTAGCACTGAATAAAGCACACTATGTTTACCTGAGGTGATCATTGTCAGTTTTCTGTTGTTCACCTGTGAGAAATAGAAGCCGCTTCTAATATATCAATTTGAGGTATTGGTTAGGACAAAACTTGTTTTAATATGGAAAATATTCCTTCTATCGTGTGTCGTTGCTTTTGTTTAGAGCACAGTTTAAATCACTCGCTCCTGTACTCAATCTGGCATCCCGCGCTTGCGTTTATTTTGATCCAGGAATGCAATACCTAGTTCAACCACTGGGTGTCAAACTTACACACTGCAGCTTTAATTAACTCATTACCTTCTACACTGAGTTCAAAACTCTTTTCAAATGAGTAGAATTAACTTTCAGTCAATTTTGAGTTAACTACACTCATTTCATTTGATAAAGTTGACTGTTGGGTTTTACAGTATAGAAAAGCTGTTTGTGATGAGCTTTGGTTCATCATATGGTCATTGCTTTTGGTGGTGTGGTTTTGTCTGAATGTTTATTACAAAGGCAGGGGTGGACTTAGTGATTTGGGGGCCCTAAGCAATTGCAGGTATGGGACCCTAGCATTGAAACTCTAAACTCTCTTTCTCTATAGATTTTTCTTTTCTCTGTAGATTAGATTATTCAGCGCTCATCATCTGACAGGATTGTGGAGGTAGCTATGTTTCATTGTTTGTCTTATTTCTGCCTTTTCTCCCCAAATTTTCTCTAAATTCTCCATCTTGCACTCTCTGCCTGCCTCTATCTCAGCTCTACTCTGATGATCGCTGGCAGACCGGCAGTGTCTTTGAACCACTCACATCTCGTGCATGTGTAGTACGGAAGGATCATTTCATTATTCATGGGGGCCCCTGGTTTTGAATAGAAGTAATAATGTTAAAATCTTAACAGTTATAGACAGATTTTACAACATATGATAGAAAATGTATAAAAGAGCTATATGATTATTACAGGCTTCTTGACATTGGTTGGGACCCCCTAATTCCCTGGGGCCCTAAGCGGCTGCTTACCTCGCTTATTGGTTAAGTCCGCCCCTGTACAAATGTATTCCTTAGATGCTAATACTTCAAAATATTGATGTGTTAACACTGTACAAATTAATTAGTAATTTGTTAGTACATTAGTACTTACAAATTAATTTTTACAGAAGAATTCTGGCAACCCCAGCCTGCTGTTTTAACAGTTTTTTTTTTTTGTTTTTTTTTACAGTGTAGCCCATTAACTAATGTTAATTATAATATTATAATAGTAATACAATGAAAAGAAACAAAGTATTTAGCAATATCACGAATAAATGTGCTATCAATTATTACAGAATTACGTGGTTTACATGGAGAATTGTTTTTTTCTAAAAGTTAGCATTTCTCAGGCTCCTAAAATGTGTAAATGAACAGACAAAATAAGTTAAACGTTTTTAGCTGAATACTGTGTTTTATTAATGGCCCTTGAGATTGTGAACTCTTAGCACAAATTCATCACAACATAAAATATTTACAGTTTTACATGAAATTGTGATGCAAAGTCTGTTATTGTTTATTGATATTATATACTATACTGATACAACATTACTTTTTTTTATAAGATTTAAGACTTTTTAATCTCTTTTTTTCACTTTTTCATACAGCTTTGTACACTGGTAACCAGCATTGTTTTGTTCAGAATGCTTTATACAGGTTTAAAACAAAGTATTGCGTAGAAAATGGACAAAATATTTGGATGCTGCTGTAGAAATATGATTGTTGACAGCTTCTCCGCCATTAGCCAAAGATAAAATAAAAACAAAAAGATGATAACTTTGGTTTTAATAATATGATAATTATTACAAACAAGTCACTCATTTTGACTGCCTATATCTCCATATACAGGGTTTCCACTTAGTCCATTCCACAAAAACGTATGCTTAAATAATAATAATAATAATAATAATAATAATAATAATAATAATAATAATAATAATAATAATAAT
>CAIGQZ010035027.1:2409264-2460364 GCA_903798205.1 Danio tinwini
TAAACTGCAGGAAGTGGGAACATTTGGGATTGGGATTAGGGAGGTTTCGAGTCATGTTAGATCTGATTAGCAAGAACAGTTTCCTGAAAGGAAGGCACAGAAAGGATCATTTATTAATTGTTATTTTGCTAGGGAGGAAAAGAGAAAAGCATTTGATTTCATAGAAAAGATGTTTAATTGTGTTTTAAAAGAGGCTCTTTTTGCACTATAATGTTGCTGTTTGAGCAAACTCCACAATATCTACTTCAAAGCAGTGATGGACAAAATATATATATATATTTAAATCCTTCACTATTTGAACAAAATACTATACTACATTTCATTAATGTCACAGAGTAAAAAGTATTGTAAACTGAAGGATCACACATAAACCTGATAGTGGTGTTCGATTCATGAACAAGCTGAATCTTGTCATTTAAATTAGTTGACAAATCATCCTGAACAATTAATTTATGAACTAGACAGATCTGATTGCCCCTCACTGATTCAAACTATTTGCACAATACTACATAAATGATGAGCATGACTTGTAAATGATAACATGCATCTTATTATGGACATCTTTTTCACTTTGTTTGGTATCTCAAATGATACAGCATTGCATTTATGACGTAAGGCCTATAATCCTATAATATGTGGTTCAACAGAAGAACTCAAATATGCATGATTGAGCAAATACAGTTTACTGTCATGGTTGCTTGTTAACTCTCTTAGGTTTAGGGTACACTCAAAAAAAAACTGGGTTGTGACCCAATGTTGGGTTAAATATGGACAAATCATTTGGTTAAAAAGTGTAAGATAGAAGTTATTGAAACAAATGTTTGTCCATGTGTGATACAACATTGGGTTTAAAAAAACAAAAAGCAACAGCAGCTCATTTGCATTTAGATTGACCAAAAAGGGGCAATTTTACAGTACAGCATGCTTTAATAAATGATCCAGCTGTATTTTAAGCTGGACACCCGAGACTTAACAGGACTCATTTAAATATGGTGTATCTAGTGCTTTAATTGTGGCTACATATTTAGCAAACAAATAAATCCCATTACCTTCACTTGGGAAAAAAAAGACTAGAAACCTTTTCCTAGGACGACGCTCACTACAAGTCATTAAAAAACATCTTATTGGAATACATAGTTGACAAATCATAATATTCTACACTCTCAGAAAAAAAAAACCTTTCACTGGCAGTACCTTTTCAGAAGGTATATGTCTGTACCTCATTTACTCCATATGCCTAAAGTGTACAGTGGACATATTTTTACCCTTTTGCTGGGAGTGTAAAGTGTAATTATAAATCATAATGAATAAGTCACGCACCCTTTTGAAAACCTTGTACTAAAACATCTCTGTAAATTAGCACAGAACAGAATCAAATCTAATGGAAAAATCCACTTTTTCAAACTTTTGCCACTTGGTGGCAACATTAACACATTTTGTAGACAGCTAACAGTATTTAACCCCTCAATATAATTAGTTCCACTCATAATACTACATAACACAGGTCATTTTACATCTTACTATGTATGAAATATGTTTTTGCTTCAGCAGTGATATGATTTCCTGTAAAAAACCAAAAAAACTAAAATATAAGAAAAAAAACTGCTGATTTCTGATTGTTTTCCTTATTAAAATATATATATGTTGAAGTATAAGAGAGCTACTATAAAATTAACTCTTTTTTTATTTAAGCAGAGCATTCTCTTTATATTACATACGGAGTATACACACTGTAAAAACCCATTTGAGCAAACTGATTGCAACAAACCATTTAAATAAAAAAACTAATCATAATAAGTACTGTGAACTTATTCCATTTGAGTAAACGAAGCAATTTGAGCACAGTAAAACCCAATATATGAAGAGAATTCAAACCAATTGAGTATTGTAAAACACAAGAAGTTAAGGCAACTCAAACCGTTTGCTACAAACAATTTGATAAAAAAACTAATTTGAGTACTGTGAACTCCATTTAAGTTGAAATGAGGTATTTACCTCATTACCCTCAACACCGAGTTCAAAACTCTTTTCAAATGAGTAGAATTAACTTTCTGTCAATTTTAAGTTAACTACACTCATTTCATTTGATGAAGTCGACGGTTGGGTTTTACAGTGCAGTACATGCTGTATTTAAAAATAATAATGCTAAATTGTATCTGCTTTTTAAGCCAAAAGAAAAATATCTCTTTTGACTTTGCTGGCAGAATCACTAATGCCACTAACATACAGTAATCTCTAGTTATAGATATTCACAAATTTAATTAACCTCAGATTTACAATCCCAAAGTAAGCTCAGTTTTATAAATTGTTAATGAGAATCCGACTTCTGACATTTCACTCCCACTTTTTCTCATTAGTATAAAAAAAGAAGTAAAAAAACATCTGCTCTAATACAACTAATGTGGTGAGAGTAACAGATTTATTAAGTTCACCGTGACACAAGCTGCTGTCCAATGTTGTTTGATTGACTTCCAATTAAGATGTGCTGCTTAAATAAACACCAACTAGGAATGATCAAGGTTCAATAAAGATGTAATATTAATGTCATAATTATTACGCAGTCACGATTTCTGAAACCATCCTGCAGGACCGTGGCGTTGATTACAGCACGTCTACCTGTAAAAATGACCTTCATTTATGCAAGTTAGAGCGAAAACATGTCGTTGCACACTTATATTGTAGGCTCACGGTGATTAAAGTAATCCGTTTTCTAATGTTAGTTATATAAAAACAAAAATGGAAGCTGCTTTACTGTGCTAAAGAGTTTAGGAGAGATTTTGAGGATGGGATTTGTGTTTTTGTTCACAGCTTCTTTAAAGCAAATGTGTAATGGTCCCCGGATGATTGCCAAAACCTAAATTTGTTTAATGGACAGTGAAAAATAGGCACGAAAGGAGAAATGCAAATTGCTATATGGCAGCAGGTAAAACATATGCATGTCATATTTGTATCCAGATACTAAATATGCATGGGCTATTTACACTTTGACTATATAGGCTTAATAGCAAATTGGCAAATGTGAATGCTGTGAGTGAAGATTCGTTTTCAAGGAACCTTGGTGACAAGTTCATGCAAAACATATTTACACTTTGTTTGCAAATGCTTGGAGCAAATGTACTGTGGCAGCTAAATGGAGGAAAGGAAACATAAATCTAATTTGTCATCTAAATGAACTGAATATTTAGATTGAGACAGTAATTTAAGATGGTAACGGATGTGAACTGCAGAACTGACATTAGTTATTAGAGGGGAAACTGTCATTATGTTTGCAAGTACAACAGAATATTAGTTAATAATTTCATTTTAGAAGTTCACCCAAAAATGAAAATTCTGTCGTTATTTCATCACCCTCCACTTATTCCAAATCTGTCTGTGTTTCTTTCCTCTGTTGAACACAAAGAAGGATATATTGAAGAATGTTGGCAAAAACAACCATTGACTTCCATTGTATTTTTTTTTCAACCCAGACTCGTTGGAAATATGTGCCCAGTGCTACATTTCCGAGAACTGGCAAATATGTACCCTGTACTAAGTCTTCTTGCAGTTTTTGTTTTCACAAATCCACTAGAGGGTGCCGTGTACAATCTCAAATAATTCCATAGGCATTTTTTTATACATTCTCGAAAATCCACCAGGGGCCGCTGTTGACATTTCTAGAAATCTCAAAGTTGCATAATATAAGAGCTTGATATTGACTGACCCATAAATCCCCTTCCCTAAACCAAACCGATAGTGTTTACAAAAGCAATCTAAAAAGCCATTGCAGACCCTGTGTTTCTACTGTGACCTCATACTGCATTTATGGGTTTCATTTTCCGTGGTTTCTGGAGCCGTTCTTCACCAGACTCAAACCCCGATCTGCTCTGCTTTGTGTCTCGAGTTTGATGCCATTTGTGGTGAGCTACCGAGCAAAACAGTCATGTCAAAAAAGACATGTATACGCAGGTAAGCAGTTAACAGTACAGTCATGTAGCATTCATTTTACACACACATACTGTATACCCGCAAGCACATATTTGTCGGTTCTCAAAAATGTAGTCCTGGGCACATTTTCCCAATGACCGAGTTGTATTTTTTGTTCCTACAATGAATGTCAATAGCAGTTTTTTCACTCTTCAGTAAGTTTTTTTTTTTGAGAGAGAGAGAAAACAATGAGGAATTTTTTTTTTTGGTCCCTTTTATTAGCAGGCTGTCCTTAAAGAAAGTTCTGACCTGTCTACACATTTTTTCTGTGATAATGTTTCAAAATAGTGTAGCGCCTCCCCTTTAAAAAAAACAAAACAAAAAACAGCCAATAGCATTTGTTTTATCACCGCTCTGCCAGTGAGAGTGGTTAAGCTCAAGCGTATCAAATGTGAAGCAGGGGGCAGGGCATGTCTGATACTAGAAAGCATTTGATTGGTCACAATTTAATGAGAAACTGAAGTATGAGGTGACGTGAATAAAACAGTTGATTCATTTAGATGGAAGGGAAAAACTGCATGCTTTACATGTTTATATCAGTTTTATATTGAATAAACATGAATTTTGTCACTGTTTTGGCGCTTATAGATATTCTAAAAGCTAACAATACTGATACTAACATCTAAAAAACTTTATTTTAATTTCATGGGACCTTTAAAGACCTCCTTACTTTTTTGATGTGCATACTGGAATTCATTCTGTAGATGTGTCTCCATCATAGTTTATGTCCATTTTTTCTTATCAAATAAAAAGTTTATCCTATACTCAGTTATGTGCACATACATTTTATGCACATTTTTAAAATGTATGTGCATCTTGGTATTTTCATTAAGTGTTTTTTATGTGATAGTTCTAAATGCGCATACAAATAGGTATGGAAAACAGGCTAGCAATTGACAGTTTTCAGTTATATTTTTAATGTTTTCACTGTAAACATTTTCAGGTTTAACATACAATTTCCTATAGAAGTATTATAAGTATTAAGTATACTTATAATAATATCAATTATATAATAATCTTATAAAGTATTACGTATAATATAAATGTATTGATGAGGTTGCATGAAGTGTTCTTATGAATTTATGAAGCCTGAATTTAAAGTGTTAAGAAATTCAGAATCCTTGAGATGAGTCAAGACTCAAAACAATGACCTGTCCACCTCTGGCCAATCTGTTGAATAAATCTTTAAAAGAGAATCAGTCTACTGAACTCCAGCTGACCATCTACAGCTTCCAAACATTAAAGACAGAGCAGCTTAAGCACAGGACCGGCCTGAGGCGATGGAAACCACCTTCACCTTCAACAAAACGCACAGATTTCACAGTAGGCGAACATGATTAGCGATATACCTTCTGCAGTTCAGCCATAAAAATAAAATTTATATTTCATCTACATGTTTATTTAATTTTGTAAATTAAACAAACAAAAAAGATGATAATTAGACTTAATTATCTGATGAAAATTGAAGCTGAGGCAGAGACAAACAAAAATAAGTATAGTGGGGGTTTTTAGCTTAATATTTTCAAGACAAATTTGTATTTGTTTTATTTGTTTTTATTCAAAACTGTTAAATTAAAATCCTTCTATCCCCTAATTGAGATACAATGATGATGCTGTTTTTATCAGCTGCAAACCAGTGAACTGTAAATTGTAACTAGTTCTTTTCTTCCAGTTAAAGTCACAGAGTCATGAGGGCTGTAAATAGAAACTCATAATTAGTGTCCTGTGGCAAAAACTGTGCTCAGACTGATTTACATGTTTTTAAAGGCAAACTCAACATTTACATTATTTAATATCTTATAATATTAAGTGCAAAACATTGAACACAACACTCATATTCTGCTTCCAAGAGAACAAAAGGGATTAATCATCCAGACGTATTCAGCTACACAAGGAAGCCACAATAGTTATGTTATGTATGTTTATACAACAGTTCTGTCTGGTTCTTGAATCTGATTGGTTGATAGTCGTGTTATATTCTGCCACTAACCGCACTCATGTCATCTCTACACCCTACATCCTTGTGTATTACTCTGCCCACATACAGCAACAAGAAGAGGACACTCTACAGTTTGATAAATATTCTTGCTGTTGGGCAACATAATGTACTTTTGAGGCTTTTTTAGTCGACAATGTAGTTGTTTAGATTGCAACTATGCAGTGTATTCATAAGAATAGTGCCTATTTTAAATATTTTTAATTTCTGAAAAACAGCACATCGGCGGCTATTAGCCTGTCATACTGAGCCAGGATGATTGACCTTGTCCATCCACAAGATGGTGAGAGACCGCATCCCCTTAGAGGAGAAAAAATACAGCTTAATTTTAAACTAAAGCTGATCAAATTATTATTAAACAGGTAAGTGATATTTTATGTCAATCTCTCTCTTTTGTATGTTGCACTATCTGTATTTTCCACTGTCTGGAGCCAGCACCTAAGCTTTTCACTCATCATAGCACACGTGCTGCTGATGATGTGACAATAAAAGTGATTTGATTTGATTTGATTTGATTTGTAGTGCTGTATTTATATCATATAATTGTAGTATATTGAGTGCACACCTGCCAACACTCTCGTTTTTCCTGGGAGTCTACTGTATTTCGGACCCATCTACCGTCACCCTCCCATTTTGTTATTTATCCCGGAAAACTCCCGTAATTTCACCCACCAGCCCCTCGCCCCAACCCCCAAACCACACCCACCAACCGCACCCCCCTTTCCCCTGTCCTCAGCTTTTTGGTACAGTCTATAACACCATGGATCGCCAACTTTATTATAGTATTCGATTGCAGCGGCTGCCCGAAACCTGGTACATGGTACAGTTAGCTGTGTTATTTAGACACCTCAGCCCCGACACCTAGACAATCTTCCCCATAATTATTGTGATATTCCCAATTGCAACAGAGAAATACTGTAGACTATAATAGACTGTAATACTGTAGGGAGATGTCTCTGTAGATTGATGGCATTTCAGACTTATAATCTTAAAGTGTCAGCAAAATCACCTGTTTTGTCATCACTTTAGACATTATGCTAGAGAATTATTCAAACACTAGCTCTAAAGTGATGTTGGTGAATTAGTAAAGGCTTCTGCTGTTCTGAAGTCAGCTGCAGATGTGAATGAATGGCGGAAAAAAGTAGTTCCTAATACAAAATGGGTTTTAGATTCTCCGTGTTTGATTTTCTTTTTTATACACACGATCATACCGTCGAACTGTTGTATAAACTTAATATCACACTCGTAGCAGTGCAATGTGGCTGTATATCGTCACTGGGGGGCACTATTAAATTGTATATTTTATAATTTTTTTTTTACTCTCAAACTGCAAATAGCTGTTAAACTTACATTTTTTAATCAATTTTACAGATTAAAAAAATTTGTTTAACAGCTACTCACACTTTATGAGTTAAAAAAAGAATAAAATATACAGGCAAAACTAATTTAATACTCATGGCTCCTAACATTACACTGAGCTCTTATGAAAGTGAAATGATTGGTCTATGCAAAAAACTTAACATAACTTTTGACATGATTTTCTTTAATCCGCAGCCTCTGCAAACAGTTCTGTGTATGTGTTTGAATTATACATCTCAAATAATTTGCCTAAAACTCACATCACAGCACACAAATAAAACATTACAGAAACATTGTTAAAATACTGTATGTTGGTCTGAAAGTAAAGGCTAAAGAACATGAAACTGGACCTCTAAAATGTATTTTGAGGCTTTACTCTGATAAACTATCTTGCTAGTTGCAGCATCACAAACCTTTTTTCAGCTGATACACATTGCAATTGGTATTTATAGTCCAGTGAGGAAAGTCCGTTATCAGGCAGTGGATGCTTCCATCCTAATGGCTTTAGATTAATGGAGCTCACAGGTCTGCCAGTGGATGAGGAGCTGCACTTTGCGTCCAGCGCCTAAACGGCAGACATTTAGAGTGGACATAAATCATGGCCACCTTTTGGACTGACCTGATGATAAAGTAAACTTACTTCTGATTTGAAAAAAAGAGGGTGCAACAACCACTTTTCTGAGGTTTGCATTACAGATTTTCACCCTTGAAAAAGTGAACACTGGTTCATTATAAACATGATAAATGCAACCCTTAGTTTAAAATTGCATAATTTGCCTGGGTTTAACAATTAATCCTGTGTTTCACACTGTGTTGGAGCCATTTGTGATAGTTAAATAATGTTATACTTAATTTTTTTGTATGATTATTAAGTAATTAAGATAAATAATATTATGCTGTATTATTTTGTGTTTTGAATCGATTGGTTTGGTGATATGTATTAGCTCCACCTACATTTCACTTCAGTTCACCAGCCTAAGTCAGGACACACAGGTGATGGGTTATCAGCCATAAGGAGTAGCAGGACCGTGTTTTTGACCGTGTTTTGTTTGTGGCATTTCTAAGACAAATGAATTAATTTTGAGATATAAATGCTTGGACGCGTCGTAAAACATCAATGCTCCTGTCAAAATGGCTCCATATTCACCAAATGATGTCAGAGACACTGTTTAACAGTGTATGTACACACTTAAACTTAAGTGAACTATCCTCTTTGTGTTTTTGTCAGTTGATTGGACAAACACAGCAAGTGATCTGTTTACACAGAGGTTTGAACATCACAAGGTTTCCCATTTGAAGCGAAATATCAAATTCCCAGACATTTTCATGACATTCCCTGACTCAAAAGCTGATTTTACATGACATATAATATTATCTATTAGGATGCTCTTGTGCTTACATATTCATACACTAACAATTAAACAATATGTTAAAATAACATAAATAATTCATTCATTTTCATTCAAATTTCTTTTCGGCTTAGTCACTTTAATAATCAGGGGTCGCCACAACAGAATGAACCACCAACTTATCCAGCATATGTTTTACGCAGCAGATGCCCTTCCAGCTGCAACCCATCACTGGGAAACACCCACACACTTCCATTCATACACATACAATACGAAACAATTTACTTTACCCAATTCACCTATAGCGCATGTCTTTGGACTGTGGAGGAAACCGAAGCACCCGGAGGAAACCCACACGAACAACATGCAAACTCCATACAGAAATGCCAACTGACCCAGCCGAGGCTCGAACCAGTGACCTTCCTGCTGTGAGGCGAGAGCGCCACCCACTGCACCACTGTGCTGCTTAACATAAATAATATTAAAATGAAATAGTTATATATGAGAACAACAATGGATAATTTACCTTAAATGTACTTCCATGAATCACAATTATTTCCACAATTATAACATGAATTTAAATATCAAACCTGCATTTTGTAATATCGTCACCTTAGAATTATAAGGTTCTATCTGATATTTTTGTCAAAAATGAGTTTTTTTTTAATAAGTTGGTAACATTTTAAGACTTTATTTAAAAAAAAACTAATGTTACACACATACTGTTTACTATGGAATGCAAAAACTTTGAAGCTCAATATCTCAAAATCATTTAGAACACAGATAGAACCATATAATTCCATGATGACAACATGTTACTTAAATAAACATTTGTTATTTAAAAGTGATCTCGGAGTGAAAAATTATAGATTATAAGTGTATTCTGTCATTTGGAGAGGTATAAGTATTTGAAGGCAGGTACTAAAAAGTAGATTTCTTCATCTTTATGTATTCTTTGCTGCCTTTGCTATCCCTCAATCCTTTACACTCCATTCCTGACAGTTAAAAAGCATTGCTAACCTTTAGGCAAGGTAAAAAGCAATGTCTGGAATAAACAATAACCTGAGCTAAAATGAATTTTAAAGAGCACTATTGTTTGCTAGACAATACCATTATTCCATACATAACATCTGTATACAAGACATGAGCCTTTGCTATTGCTCATACACGCCAGATCTTAGTAGTCTTGTCATAATTGGCTCTCTTGCACAAGACATTAACATTTAAAGAGTCTCTTTTAGATTCTGGCTTAAAATTACTTTAGAAGTTATAAATTATGCCCCAAGTTAATTGAATGAGCATTTCAGGCACACTAATAGCAAACGTCTGCAATCTACACATAACTAAATGACAGGGGGGAAAAGCTGTTATTATTAATTGATGTGCATTAGCTGTAGCTAGCTGTTCCATCATCTGTCTAAATAATTTGTCCATCTCGCTTCCAAAATATCCTCTAGATGTTCATAAATCTGAAAATTTAAACATACATTTAGCAATCTTTTGATTTGTAATCAACTACTGCACAGTATATCAATTCAGTATCAATATCGCACATTCACAATAGTCAAATCTTCTGAATCTGAATTATAAAATTCTAAACACATGAGATTTGTGCAGAACCATAATGGAGCAAAAGTTTATCAACTACATTTTTAAGCCTTTTGACTGTGAGCATTTCAGGAGTTTAAAGCACATATTCAGGGCTTAATTTGTGCCGGAACAAGCACCTTATTTTACTGATGCCCCCTCACACGCACCCCCGCCCCACCCTGCTCTTCACTTTCTTCCACAACTACCCAAACCCTCTATACTTTCGTCTGCAATACCCCAATATATATATATTTGAATTCATACAATTGTTATGAAGAGACTTGGTAATGGAGGTGGAGTTCTAAGTGCAGTTTTTAGAGAATGGTCAGCAGACAGTGGTCAAAACAGGTGCAAACAGTTTCATAAGGGATAATCCAGTAGTCAGTCAAAAGTCAGAGCCGGCGGCAAACAATCATAAAACATAAGAGAGTCCAATAACCAAAAACACAAAAAAAAAGAACCACAAAGTCCATGACAGAAATAAACAATACACCAAACAATATTCAACAATGAAAGTGAGTGAATGTGGTGCTTAAATAGTGTATGTAATCTGTGATGAAGACCTGCAGCTCTGTGCGTGTGAGAGTCCAGATTAGTAAACAGTTTCAGCTGTGAGATGCAAAGCACAACGGGAGGTGTAGTCCAAGTGAATGGCTGAGTGTTCATATAGCCGGAGTGCCCTCTGGTGAGTCTGGTGGGTACTCTAGCTAATACTCTTGACAATGTAGGCCATGTGTATTTATCAATTGGTTATTCAATTACTGTACTTAAATACTGTTAGACTCCCCAGAAAACCATAAAGCACTGTATATTTAACTTTTGTATTTATATATGCTTGAGATTTATTATATCTTATGTAGATACCCAGCAGACACACGTCATAAGATGTTAATATTAGATTAGACTTAGGTCGCCAACATCTAAGGAGAAATATTATTTTGACGTCCAATAACAACATGAAATGACGTAGATTTTTGGTTGGAAAGTGACCAAAATCCATCGTCTAGCCAACATCTTAAACCAACGTCATATTGACATCAAATACTGACATTTATTCGTCAGGTTTGGCAACTAAAATCCAATGTCTGATAGACATTATAGTGGTAACATCCACACAACCTCAAGCTGTAACATCATTAGACGTTGAAATTTTTTTTGTTTTATAGGTTGCGTTGAAAAGTGACCAAAATGCAACGTCTGTCCAATGTTGTACATTGACGTCAGCCCGATTTTCATTTCCAAGCAAAATGCAACATCCCATGATGTTGGGGCACAACATCAATCTGACGTCATGTTGACGTCCTGCACTGCTTAAAAAAGACTAGATCATCACCACCCACAATTAAATAATTCTTCCAAGTAAAGCTATTCAAGTTATTTGGCGAAATTGTACTCATATCACAATACACATCACATAAACAATGAAATATTGCAATGTCAGATTTTTTCAATATCATGCAGCTCTACTACCAAATAGACTTTTAATCCAAAATGCAGATTCAAAGACTGTGGAAAAGATAATAGAATAAAAACACAGTTGTGCGACATTCGTGGTTCTGTGTAATGCCAGTCCTGATGCTGAAACCCGGGTTATCAAATCAAAGGTCACTAAAGCTCAGCAAGTGTAATTATACCTCAGTATGAGTTTCACTGCTGCCATGAGTCTTGCTGAGGACTTCATTTGTTTATTAAAAATCGAGTTAAATACTAGTCAGAAATAATCAAATACGCAGGTTGGTCATTAACTGGGGGGATTGGGTCTCCTGGGTCAATCTGCAGTTTTAATGGCCCGGGCTTAATAAAATCACTGAAGAGAAATCACAGTCGATGCACAAATGGCTGTAGAATAGCCACAAGTCTGTATTATGTCCAGTGCTGTAAAGGTATATAAAAAAATAAAGGCAAATGTAAACCACATCAGAAGGCTTTTCATTATGGGTTATTGTCTTTAAAACAGACCATTAATAATATTTTAAACCTGGTGGTGGCAAACCTGTGGAACTGAAATCTTCAAGCAAGTCATTTAACAACAGACTTATTAAATGTGTCATTGCTTTTCTTGTTTAACGCTTTCATACGCTCTTGTACATGTTGTATTTTTTTTTACTATCTATCACTCAATGCCTGATCAAACATTTAAGAGCATTATCTCATTCTTGCTAATTAGAACTGCTCAAGTAAACATGTGATTTCATAATTACTTCCACTGACTTTAAATAATGGTTAAATTGCATGCACTCCCAAATGGATAGACATGCTTTGATGGTAAACTTTAATATACATTGATGTTAATCCTAATGTATCTTGCAATATATTTTAATTGATAATGATGATGAGAATAATAATAATAATACATTTATTTATTCAAAGTGCTTTCCATACAAATCAAGACAACATGCATAAAATATACAGCAATGATAAAAACAATAATTTATTTAAAATATTGTTTTAAATAAAAACAAGATTATTACATTTAAAATATATTAAAAGTAATATTAACATACTGAAAATTAAAATAGGTCAAAATATGGACTTTAAAACATAAAAAGTTCAAATTTAAGGCATTCATGTAAATCTGAATTACTGAAAATCAGAGAATTCAACAGATGATTTTCTTTTTGGTGCTGTTCATATTATTCAAACTGGAATTTTGAATTTTCCATTCCAACACTATTAACTCCTATAGTGCCTAAATTGATCTATTTACCTGTCAGAATTTCATAATTCTGGAGTCAAAGTGTATATTATTTAGCAAACATGCTAGCATATACACTCAGACCAGACCAGGCAGTTTCCCACTGGACCGACATACTTTTTGGGCCAGGCTGATCATCTTCTAATGATTCTTTATAACATTGGGCTGACCAATCACAAACTCCCATTTTGGGCTCTGTGTGAGCGTGCAACGTCAGTGTGTATTTGTCAAAATAGTCGAGAGTCATGCCTGTTTCACACCGCACGTGCGAGCAGAGCGTATGGAAAGCAGCGCACTGCTGTGTCCACACCTGATCGGCGGCTGTTGCACAGATCAATCTATCTCTGTCTACTCTAGTTACCTACCTATCTATATAAATACACTTTTTATTTTTACTTTTCATCTGCACCAAAACCAAGGCCCATGGCAACTTCCTCCAATGCTGATTCCTTAACCTGCAACTCTTTATTTTACAAATTATAGAAGCTCAATAACATTATCAAGCTCTATGAGGAGTGCCATTCATGTCTTTTCAGGTGCACTATGTCAGAAGACCTGTGATATTAAATAATTTTGTGTTTGATTGTCAGCATGATGTAGGCCTAGTTATAATAAGGGCGTAGTTATAAGGATATTTATATACAATATAGTTATGATAATATTCATACATGATCAAACTAGTGTGCAACTTAAGCAAAACTAATACTAAGATATTTTAAACTTGGTTTTGTAGTTCAGGCCCAAAAAAATTTTTGTTTCATTTTTTAATTGTTTAATTGATTGACTAAATACAATATTTAAGCTATGTTTTGATGTTTCACTGTTGAGCTAAATGTTTTAATTTGTTAAGGGTCTCTGACATATTGCTTTTATTATTTAACTTTGACTTGTTAATCAACATGAACTGTGTGCGGGCAGTTTGTTTTTGTTATGTACATTATTTAATATAGGCTCCCTCAAAACACAAGTACACACAAGATGGACTTCCAGTGTGGGTTATAATTTTATTATAATAATAAATTAAATGTTTAAAGTTTTTAATTTGTCTACTCTCATTATTTTCTGTTTATGGCTTTTGTACTTTAATTGAATAGAAGTTAGTAAACAAATTCCAGGGCGTGCACAGATGGGTAGCATTTTAATTTATATGTAGAGGGCTGCTCTGGCCCAAATTGTCAGGGCCAATTTTTTTGTCCTAGTCCAGCCCTGACACACACTAAAATGATGTGTGATTTCCAAAAATAGGACTATGTGGGTACTGTTCTTTGAATAAAACCAGTGAGATGAGATAGACACATTGCCAAAATTAGATCAAGCTGGAATTAAAGCAACACAAAGTTTTCTTCACTGAGCTGACCCAGAGATCAAAACCAGGGCTTTTCCTCTAGTCATTAATCACCTTACAGCAAACTCATTTCTACCTTTTCAAGAGGTCATTGGGAAGACCAGGAATCTCATAAGAAATAGGATTTTAAAGTTCACGGTCTAAAATCAACTTTAACCAATCAATTCCTCCTGTCAGGACTCACACCTATGCATTTAATTAATAACTACAGCACAATAGACAAAGTAGAGACCCAATTTATGGTGACTTCGCAGAAAATAGTATAGCAAGGAGTCAAAATTTAGCCTGATTTTGCCCATAGCAGACTTTTGTAAATGGGAAAGTGTGAAAAGCCGTGTTTAACTGGAAGCAGCTTTAGTAATCTGTGCGCTAATGGTGGTTGTGGACTGCTGTGCTGCGGTGTAGGAGTGTAATTCATCTTAACATACACTTTTAGAGGTTAATCAGGTTGATTTAGACCGTGTCTGATAAATGATGCAACACTGCCTGTTTTAACACAGTCCTGTAGATCGATGCAATCAATGGCGAGAGTGATGCAGGACGATGGTTTGGACAGGTGCCTTTGAACATGCTCTCTGTGATAACATGCATTCAGGAGAAAAGCGAATCTGTCAGGTGGAGATCTCAGATTCATGCAAAATTACCTCTGAATCAAAGTTCTGCAGGTCAGTGCAATCAGTGGTGAGAAAGATGTCAGAGTTTTGTTTTTAAATTGTATACCAAATTCATTTTTGTATTGTGGTATTATTTTCTATATTTTTTTAATTTTATTTTGATTTATTTCACATTGGGGTCAAGTTGTTATCGAGCATGGAATACATCCCCCCCCCCCTGACTATATTTAATTTATTTAAATGTTCAAATCAATATTAAATTAATATTAACAGAAATTTCGTAAATACTCATGCATTTTATCTATAGTTGTCAAGGGAGCATTTCTTTAGCTCAAGTGGAAGAAAATAAATAAACCCATAAATAAAACAGTTCATAAAACTACAATATATAGACATCTAAAGAAATAAACATAATAAAATGACTAAAATACTTAAAAAAATGTAAAAATCAATAAAGATCAAATCTAAGCCAAAATGTATTGTCAGGTACTGTTTTACTGTTTGTGCATTTTTAAAATGCATATTTAAAATAAATAAAATAAAATAATAATAATAATAATTCACCTACTACTTTTTTCCTCTAAAAATTTATATAATTGTAACCAGAGGATGTGACACTGACAACAGAGGCAGGGATGGCTGACGTGAAACACGTTTCAACAAAGTGATCCCGAAGCGCAACACTGCACCGAAGCATTGTCTGAAACACCCAGGTCACGTGACTAAAGTGTTTCGAAACACTTGGTCATGTGACTAAAGCGATTCAAAGCTTTGATCAGTTCAGAAGCGTTTCGAGACCTGACGAATGCGCATTTGACTGACAGGGTCTGAAAAACTTTTTGTCTGTTATGGCCTAGTGGACCGTCCGTGTGCATGTTGTAACTGAGCTTCGAATTACTTTTCGGTTTGAATCACGACTTGTACAAATACACCGAAATCACGATTTTATGTATTTTAATAATGTTACTGTTTTATGGTGTAGTCTAAATAGGATACAGCTGCTGATACGCCATCAATACAGCATCATTTTTGTAACACTGTAAAACAATAATTAATTTTTTTTACAGTACTGTGATGGTTGGGTTTAGGTTTTGGGTAGACATAAATAAAATACAATAAATGCGGAATTTAATGAATAATATAAATAATTATTGTTAACTTCTGGCCACAACCGTGTCTGATCTAGCAACAACCCGGTTTTATGACCAAAACAAGACATATTTATCCACAACGTGTTTATTCGGATGTCAGACCAATGTTGAAACAAAACGATACAAGAACAGAGCAATTCAAACTGATATTAAAGCATTTCAAAATAGCAGTCTCAGCCTGGATTCGAACCCAGTATGCCCACATGGCAGTCAGGAACCCTAACCGCTCCACTAAAGCACTTGAAGGATCAATTTACAAAGTGGAGTTAACCTCAATTTGCTCAACTGTTCTTTGCTAACACTGTTCCAGTGCAATACATAAAAAAATGACCACTAGGTGTCACCGTAGAGTAGGGTTTCGAAACTTCAACACATTTGCTTCGACTGTTTCAGTGTTTCATAAAACCTCGCTTTGTCCACCACTAAACAGAGGTGCGGATCCACATGCAGGTTTATTGGCAAGGTCAAGTAAGCAGTGGTCAAAACAGGAACAAAGAAATGTATATGGGCAATCCAGAGTCGTAGTAGCAGGCAGATGGTCACAAGGAAGCAAGCAATACAAGGATTAAACAGACAGACAGACGAGGCACATATCAAAACCAGGCAAAGCAACACAAAGAAACCACGTTGTAGTGTCACTAAAACAGTAGACAAGACTCGGCAACTGGGGTGAGTGTATGTGGTGTTTAAATAGAGTGTGTAATCAGTCTTTGACAATCCTGCGGTGGTGTGTGTGCAATCAGTCGAGATGAGGAACATGTGTGTGTGAGCGGAGTGCAAGTTTGGAGATGTAGTCCATTTGATGGCGGATTTGTAGTTCATAAGTGATTATGAATGTATTCCAGCGATCGCTGGTGTTGGTGATCATGACAATAATTGTTTAGAAATCAGTGTATTTCATATTGGGTCATAGAAAAAAAAGGTTAACGTTTTATAAAATACTGAGAACATGGTGAACATAATAATATTTTTTTTTAAAGTAATTTATATATTTTTTATAGCATTTTTGTCTGTTTAGTGTTTTCTTATTATATGTATTTTACAGTATGTGGTCTTGTAGATTAAAAATAATTGAAAGAGCAGAATGCAAAAACTGAAGAGGTTATCCATGAAAATGAAAAAAGGCATAATGCCACACATTCATTCTTTATTATTATTTTTATTCATTTATACAGGGACAATGTACAACATGACATGTTGTGCCAGAGTTAGCTATAAAGCTAAATTACATCTGTTGTCCCTGGGCAGGAAATTGTAACGAGTTTAACAAAAAAATAATAATAGTACAATATACACTTATAGTACAATATATCATAGTCAATAAAATTATCAGTGGTTGCATATTTGATTATCTCTAAGCCAAACTTTAAGGACAGTCTTAAAAATTTTGAAAGTGTTACTCTCTCTCTGATATGCACTGGTATTTTATTCCATCCTTCTGCTGCTCTGACTGAAAAAAAATGATCGTCCAAAAACAGTTCTCTTGAATTTAATTGAACAATCACCTATGACATAGTCTGTCTTATATTGTCCTTGCAGACAATCACACATTGTTTGAGAGGTGGTGGTGCAAGATAATAAAATAATTAGTATATTAAACACACATCATCATAAAATAAGAAATTGTTGAATGTTAGTAGTGTGTTGTTCATTACAGCTACAGTAATAATAGCTCCATGGCTTTTTAGCTAAAATTTGGACAGTTTGTTTATAGATAATATACTATGGTTTGAATGTTGTAATGTTCATGTGGGACCAGCTTGTACAAAAAGATAAATGAGGGAAAATCATTGTGTTCATAAAAAGTTTAGCAGCAGCCATAGGTAACTGATGCTTAATGTTTCTATAAATTCTCCGGCTTGCTCTAGCACTTTTAGAAACATTCTTAATGAGTTTTTTTTTAGATAGAGTCAATAATTATACCAAAATATTTAAAATAATTAATAATAAAATTTAATTGAAAAAAACATTCTCACAGTTTTACTTACATTAAGGGTAAAACATGGATGACATAACCAGTCTGAAACTTTCATGAGTGCAGCAGTCATACGTGCTTCCTTCTTGTAAGCAGTTTAAAATGAATGTAACAAGGAGCATACTGTTCCTTGCATGCCCTTCTCTCTCTCCAGACAGCTGTTACAGACTCTTGCAACAGCTGGAGAACAGAGCCATGACCACCTTCATCACAGAAACAGTCATGCATAACCCTGATCCACAGGCTTACTCAGAGCCCGACAAAATCTGCCCGATTCTATAGGCATTCAATTAAACTCTGACAATACTGGGCTGTGTGCTGCGATGAGTTGGATTCTGACTGAAATAGAAAAAAATTGCAGGCCCTCCATTTATTCATTCAAACTGTACAGTCCTATGTAGGGTTGATGGGATGCTGGAGACTTTTAAAATAATAATAACAAAAATAAAAAGCACATACATTTTTTCAGTTTCTCAGAAATTGTGCTGCTTGGTATTTTTGTAAAAACTTAACAACTTTTAATATTGAAAAGGTTAACAAAGAAACTTTTACTGAGATTAAGTTTTAAAAGTGTCGCCTCACAGCAAGAAGGTCGCTGGTTCGAGTCCCGGCTGGATCAGTTGGCATTTCTGTGTGGAGTTTGCATGTTCTCCCCGTCTCGCGTGGGTTTCCTCCGGGTGCTCCGGTTTCCCCCACAGTCCAAGGACATGCGATAAACACTCTCAGAAATAAAGGTACGCGAGTCACTGGGGTAGTACCTTTTCAAAAGGTACAAATTTGTACCTAAAAGCTCCATATTAATACCTCAAGGGTACTATATAGGGTATATTGGTACCTAAAAAGTACAAAAAGTGTTCCTCTTAAAATTTGTAGGTACTATTATATACTTTTGAGGTAGCAATATGGACACTTCAAGTACAAATGTGTACCTTTTGAAAAGGTACCACCCCAGTGACAGCTCGCCTACCTTTATTTATGAGAGTGTAGGTGAATTGGGTAAACTAAATTGGTCGTAGTGTATGTGTGTGAATGAGTGTGTATGGATGGAAGGGCATCCGTGTAAAACATGAAAAGTTATGTAATGTGTGCATTTATATAGCGCATTTATTGTGTATGGCCATACACCCAAACGCTTCACAATCATGAGGGGGGTTTGTCCCTCCACTCCACCACCAGTGTGCAGCATCCACTTGGAAGATGTGATGGCAGCCACAGGAATACGGCACCAGTGCGCTCACCACACACCAGCTATTGGTGGAGTGGAGAGACAGTGATACCGCCAATTCAGTGGATGAGGATGATTGGGAGGCCATGATCTGTAAGGGCCGATGGAGGGAATTTGGCCAGCACACCGGGGTTACACTCCTACTTTTTACGAGAAGTGCCATGGGATTTAATTACCACAGAGAGTCAGGATCATCCAAAAAACGGCACCCACTGACAGTATAGTGTCCCCTTCACTTTACTGGGGCATTAAGACTCACACAGACCGCAGGTTGTGCACCCCCTGCTGTCCTCACTAACACCACTTCCAACAGCGACCTAGTTTTCCCATGTGGTCTCCCATCCAGGTACTGACCAGGCTCAGCCTTGCTTGGCTTCAGTGAGTAACCGGTCTTGGGCTGCAGGGTGATATGGCTGTGGCATATGCTGGATAAGTTGTCGGTTCATTCTGCTGTGGCGACCCTTGATGAATAAAAGGACTAAGCCAAAGGAAAATTAATGAATGAATAAATCTGCACTCCAAAAAAATTATATTTGATATTTATTCAAACTACTTATTTTAAATGAGCTGATACACAATTCTTGCCATTTATTGGGGAAAACGTAATTGTTTTATGTAAAAGGGCACATAGATTACCACTTTTTCCAGATTTAATATGTCTTTTGTGTCTCCAGAATGTGTCTGTAAAGTTTCATCTCAAAACACCCATCAGATTATTTATTATACCTGTCATAAGTTTCTTTTTTGTAGCATTTAGCAGAAGCTAGCTGTTTTTGTGTACTGCGCCTTTAAGGCTAGTCCTTTGCCTGGCAGCGGCTCCCTCGGCTGCGTCAAACAACACGAAGGAATAAGATCTCACGTAACATTTGTGAGGAAAAACAACAGTAAGAACTTTACCAATGAGTATTTGATGCATGTTGTGGAGTTGCAGGATGAGTCACACACAATGTCGTTACAAAGTTCACGCACACACACACAGCGCTGACAGGCACACACAGCGCTGACAGGCACACACAGACAGCGCGCGTTTAGCTTTGCACTGTTTTTGCACGCAAATGTGACAGAATACAGGTTCATATCCACTGCTGTATCGATACCTGTTATGTTAATGTACAAAAAAAAAAACCTGATTTAACGTCCACAAACCGGGATTGAAGCGTCTTTTATGATTGTTCTGACAAGCGGCTGTGTTGATGAAGTAAAACGCTGTAATTCATTACACACATGCACTGTTTTAAAACATTTTAAACTTGTAAAACTCGCTCTTGATCACATTTGATGATGATTGATGATCCTAGCAAACTGAACAGACATGGTTGCTTAGTTTGCTCACGTCCTGGTCCTGTGTCTAGTTGATATGATTACACACGTTACTACGGAGACATGTTAATACGCAGCTGTCAATCAATTCGGTGGGCGGGGGACCGCACTCCTACATCAAGTTGCGGTCGATCTGAAAACCGCTCCAATTGGTCCACCGTTTTTATGTTGTTAAATTAAAAAAAAAAGGACTGGGTGTGTTTATATCACCCCAATATGACGGTCTATACACCATACATACACATATGTCTGTCCAAACAGCTTGAAAAGTAGATTTTTCACCATAGGTGCCCTTTAAATCTTAAATATTTAAAAACTAAAATACTACACTTAAATATGTAAAAACTAATATACTAACCTAATTCCTTCATGTTGTCCCAACACAAATTGATTGTGTGTGTGATGTGCTGACAGCTCTTTTCTGTCATTGCACACATTTATTTTTTTTTAAATATATTGCTTCAAGCTACTAAACTATGAATAAAAGTACTTAATTACAATCCTGAAGAGAAAATAAACCAAAAACACCCATGAATAGCATGCTACAGTATGTGCAATTGTTAATTAACATTTTTTACAGTGAGAGTTAAACAGAGTTAAAGTCCAAAAACATGTTCTTAATTTCTAAATTTAAACTTAATCTCAGACTCTCAATACAAAGAATTGGCTAAAATGCTCTTCTCCGTCAGTTCATCATCAGTCAGTAAATTACTGCTGCCTTGATCAATAAAGAAAGCACACAAATTCTGTTTACCACGTGTCTTCCATGAGCAGTAATAGGACAACACTGCCAGAATAAAAAGTGCTGAGTTTTGTGAACGAGACGCAATCTGTAATAAAATCTAATTTACAAAGACAAGAAAATAAATAAATAAAATAAATAAGCACACGCACACGCACTTTAACTGGTTAATAGAAACTATAACTGGAGTCTGGTGAGTGAATGGGGACAGTGCTGTAATGCTGTGGAAAAGTGAGACAACTTTGTAAATCCACCCCTGAGACTTGTAAATAGAGAGACTGAAAGCATGTGAGGAGATAGCAGAGCAAAGCCCTATACAAAAGAGTTTATCTGGCAAAAACTGGATAAAGCAATGGATGTGCCGCGTGGAGATTCCATTGTGTGGATAAAAAAAGCATCTGTTAAATAAATAGTGTAAATGAAAACATACAAATCTGATTAATGACCTGTCCTGCATTAAGTTAGAACTTCAAATGGGTTACCCCTGCATTTAATTGTACACTGTACTGCAATGTTAAGTTTGATTTGACTGCAATGTTAAGTTTTACAACCTTTCTATTTGAAAAATTGGACATTGCAGATTTGTATGGTTTATTTAGCGTCTTTATATTGTTTGTTAAATGTTATTGTTCACTAAATAATGATCAAAATCACAATAGTAGCACTGCAATATGGTTGTACATACTGTATGCAGTCCTACTGTTGGACAGCATAACTGTGTGTGTGTGTGTGTGTGTGTGTGTGTGTGTGTGTATATATACGTATATATATATATATATATATATATATATATATATATATATATATATATATATATATGAATATAAAATTTCTGCTTTCTGGAATACACATTTTCAAATAGGCATTATCTCTATAAATAAACTACATTTTTGCTATCTAAACAAATAAATTCTTGCCTAAGAAAGTGTCAAATATAAATTTGTCAAATATAAATATAAATGTGTCCCAACAGTCTCAGTATTTGTCAAACTATAGTGAGTTTAGTCCTCCACTTGGCACTCTCTGCAGGCAGGCTCTGATACTGGCAGAATATTGCATCGCTATTAGATTAGAGTTGACGTTACATTGACGTTACATTGTACCTCCATCGGATGGTGACAGAGACTATAACAATCAGTCCTACAGACTTTAAGGGAGGAAGCGCTTTCCTCAGCAGACATTTTAAACTACTTTATAGTGTTTTTTATATTTTAAACAACACTGTAAAACCCAAAAAGTTAAGGTAACTCAAACCATTTGAGGAAACCGATTGCAACAAACCATTTAAGTTCAAAAACTAATCCTATTGAGTGCTGTCAACTTAATCCATTTGAGTAAACTGAGAAATTTGAGCACAGTAAAACCCAAAAAATAAAGAGAACTCAAATCATCTGAGTACTGTAAAAGTCAATAAGTTAAGGCAACTCAAACCATTTGAGGAAATTGATTGCTACAAACCAGTTGAGTTAAAAAAAACTAATCTATATGAGTACTGTGAACTTAGTTGAAGTAATGAGGTTTTTAATTAACTCATTACCTTCAACACTGAGTTCAAAACCCTTTTCAAATGAGTAGAATTAACTTTCAGTCAATTTTGAGTTAACTACACTCATTTCATTTGATAAAGTTGACTGTTGGGTTTTACAGTGTACCTAAAACTACTAAAACTAAACTACTAAAGAATTCAACTACTTTAAACGACTATTATAAACATAAATGTACGTAAATAATCCTGATCTGTGAGCAAGAGCCTCTGTTTTGTTCATAGACTGTTTGTGATCACTAAGACATTACTCTTCATAATTCAGTGAAATAATTAAAATACTTGTTCCTTAGCTTTTGCCATACAACTGTCGACTTCAGATGTGAATCCAGTAGTTTTCAAACTTCCTTATACAAAAGCAGTTTTTGAGACACTCTAGTTGTTATTTTTTATTTACACACTTTTGCCATCAAACATTTGTTTAAACATATTCTACTTGTAGCACTGGGATATAGCTGCATATTAGCACTGCTGTTATTATCTCCACAAGAATTATAACAGTGCTAATATACAGCCAAATCATGCTGTAATTGAGATATTGATCATTTAAGGAGAGACAACAGCAAATTGAATTGTTTAAATTAATTATATGTCTGTGTATGTGTGTGTATACATCCAACTTTGGTCCCTGATTAAGTTGTTCATTTTATTTGAGAAACTGTACCACATGAGCCTGGAAACACATGGAGATCATTCATTGTTTATTGGAAGCTCTGCAGTGGTATAATCCCCATTGAGGAGAAGGGACCTCCAATTCAAAGCCATAAATGTTTCGATATCAGAGCGCTGACCCTCAGAAAAGGTTAAAACCAGCCGAAACAGCATATAATTCCTCAGTGTCCACAGCACAGTGGTTTAAAACTGATCCAAACTTCTCAGATTCTACTAGTGCTCTTGATGAAAAGCTGGTAGGCCATTATTCTATACTTTATCTGCTGGGCACGAGCTCTTTCAGATTCTGCCCTTGAGATATATGGGAAGTGTGGACGGACCCGATTTCGAACACTGAGCTTTAGAAATGTGTGCTGTGCCAGTAATAGGATTCCAGGCTTATACAGACAATAATAATGGGGGGAAAATCGCAGCCTCCAAGGCATTCTTTTTCAAATGTATGAATAACGATATAAAGAGATGTTGATTTTATAATACACTTGAAGAACCACTGGAAAGTGTGTGAAAAAGCATCTCGCCCTAAGTTTTACATCGGCCTTCAAGTATTTCATGCATGGACATATTTAAATAGTTTTCTCCCTTCATCCATATCTGATCTCGCTGCTTCATGGCGGACCATAAGATTTTGCTACATTGAATTTACAGCGCATATTGATTTATGTACCGTTTCTTCCACAGCCATCTGGGAAAAACGATATATTTATGAGGACAGGATTGGCAATCTGCAAGCTGCAAGGGATGACTTCGCTTGACCTTTTACAAATCAACCATATTCACTCACATGGACAGGGTGTTTTGAGGTGAGATGCACTAAATGAGTTATTTCCTTGTTGTATCATCAGTTTTCCTAGTAAATTACTGCATTAAAACTGTAGTTTGGTCAATAATTTAATTATTTATTGTAATTGGCATCAACACATTTATTTATAACATAAATTTAAGTTTTAACAGTTTTACATCACTTTTTGCACATGAATTGGTGTTACATTGTGCACTTGTTTTAGTTTTTTCTCCCTGCAGTGAATCTGGAAATGTTATTTTGATAGATTAATGCTTGTATCGTAAATTCAATTACTAGTGAGTATTGCTAAGAGGTCGTTAAAAGTCACGTTAGTTGAAATGTTCAAAAAAAGCAGTAAAATTCTACAATCAAATTTTTGTATGTTTTGTTTTTGTTATGAAGAGATTCAAGCAAAAGCATCAGTATAGCATGTCTTTACTTAACAGCATTTTACTGACACAAGGCATCATAAATATTAAAAATAGGCAAAGCAAAAATTTAATCTCACTTTATGGAACATTTAAAAAAAATATTCAGATGTAACACCCTTTGTAATCAGTAACATTTTCAAAAGTTACTTAATGGGAGACAACATGGGAAAACTAGGTTGCTGTTGGAAGTGGTGTTACTGAGGGCAGCAGGGGGTGCTCAACCTGCAGTCTGTGTGAGTCCTAATGCCCCAGTAAAGTGAAGAGGACACTATATTGTCAGTGAGCGCCATCTTTCAGATGCAACGTTAATCCGAGGTCCTGGCTCACTGTCGTCATTAAAAATCGCATAGCACTTCTTGTAAAGAGTAGACTGACCAATCAGACAACTTTGTAAATCCACCCCTGAGACTTGTAAATAGAGAGACTGAAAGAATGTGAGGAGATAGCAGAGCAAAGCCCTATTTAAAAAAGTTTATCTGGCAAAAACTGGATAAAGCAATGTATGTGCCGCGTGTAGATTCCATTGTGTGGATAAAAAAAGCATCTGTTAAATAAATAGTGTAAATGAAAACATACAAATCTGATTAATGACCTGTCCTGCATTAAATATTCTTTACAAAAGTTAGAACTTCAAATGGGTTACCCCTGCATTTAATTGTACACTGTACTGCAATGTTAAGTTTGATTTGACTGCAATGTTAAGTTTTACAACCTTTGTAATCAGTAACATTTTCAAAAGTTACTGAATGGGAGACAACATGGGAAAACTAGGTTGCTGTTGGAAGTGGTGTTACTGAGGCCAGCAGGGGGCGTTCAACCTGCAGTCTGTGTAATGCCCCAGTAAAATGAAGAGGACACTATATTGTCAGTGAGCGCCATCTTTTAGATGCAATGTTAAATCGAGGTCCTGACTCACTGTCGTCATTAAAAATCGCATAGCACTTCTTGTAAAGAGTAGGAGTGTTATGCTGCGTTCACACCAGACACGGATAAATCATCAAGCGTGAGTGATTTACATGTTAGGTTAATGCAAAAGTGCGAATAGACATCCTGCGGTGCAATGGGCGAATGAGGTGGCGCAAATGACGCAATTTGCGCAAATCGATCCAGTTGGGAAAATTCGAATTCAGCGGACATTCGCACCACATTAAGCAATCAGGAGCTTTCTCTTGTAGGGCTGTGATTATGATGTAGCGCCTGTTGTTGGTGTGCGGGGGAAAAATCCTCTTGACAACGGACAACAGTTCATCAAACTGCTGCACTGCTGAAGGCTTCCATCATCCAGGTATAGTTTCTGGAGCAGTTGATGAAGTCACAGAGCTGAGTGCACCTCTGAATGGATCTAATGGACTCAGACACTGCTCCAAACAAATCTACGCTGTTTATCAGCCTTCCTAATAGGGGTGTCAAAATTAATTGTTTCTTCATGGCACCATGTAATAATCATAACCGGTTATTATATACTGACGTCATTTATTTTATATGCGCTATGTCGCTGTAGTTTACTATGGTGAGGGAGGCGAGCGCGAGTATTTAAAACGCTTCAACTACTTAAAAGCTCAGAAACTGTGCACAATTTCACTGCGTGTGTGTTTGCTGGACAGTCTTTCACTGACACTAACAGCAGAAGCCCCTATTTCACTGCGATTGAGAGAATTAAAGTAAACTCTATTTCTCTCTCTCTCTCACTGTGGCCCATTTGACCTGCTGGGCGTGACTTTTCCTCTCCTCTCGGCTGTTACAGCGATACTTCTGGATACAGACATGGGTGCATGTCTGCAGAGTCTCCTCCACCATGACTATCTTGGATCAGCTGCTATCGCTGCTGCAGTTTATCAGTATCACTCATCTGTGAAGAGCGCCAGCGCCAATCGCAGCCCTTTCTGTTGAGCGTGTGACCAAGACAAGGCTCAGAGAGCAAGCGAGATATTTATATTTGTTTATTTGCTATAAATGCTCGTATTTTTTAAAGGTACAGTTTAAATATCTTACTGTTTGTATTAAATGACAAAATTGTATTACAAATAGTATATAAATATATTTATACATTTCAATACAAGAATTGTTGTGCTGTGAAGAAAATATAAAACTGTGTATGGAAAGCATCGTCAGTGCACCAAGATGCACCGAGATATCGAATTGAACCGAATCGATGGCACGATAATCGTAACCGAACCATGAGACCAGTGTAGGTTCACACCTCTACTTCTAAAGCACACAAACACAGCTATTCTCTTAAAGAGGCCCTATTACACATTGAAAAGGGTCATATTTCGGTTTTAAAGGTCTCCAACAACATACTGATATGTATGCAAGGTCAAAAAACACGTTCATGGTCTTATAATAAGCATTTATTTTTACCTATTTATCCCAGCGACTCCCATATGAATCGTTCAGCGATTCATTTGTTCCCAAACCCCTGCTTAGCGCGAAGCTAATCTGCGCTGATTGGACCGATGACAGCCTGTTGCCATTGGTCGACAGCGTTCAGCGCGAGACAGTAATATGGCCAGCATAGTTTATCAAGCCCGCGGCCGTGGGTCGCCAACATTGGATCGCAGCGGACGCTCGAAACATGCTTCAAAGTAAACTTACTAACACCACAGTAAACAGTACCCGCTTCTCAACAGTGTTATTCAGACACCTCAGCGCCGAAAGCAGTGCAGTAAACACTAGCATATGTATGACATACATTCAGTTTTAATCCACAGCAGCAAAAGCTAAATTTTGAACCTTGACCGCTGCACGTGTGCAGGATCAGCTAACGGTGGCCATAGCAACGACAAATGGCTGTGGAACGAGCTCACAAAAGCATTTAAATCTGTAAACAAAGCAGCACGCGTCGCGTTTACAACGTTGCATTAGACGCAATATGAGAATATAAAGAGTTAACCTGATACACTACACGCGGTTACTAGTAACAAAACATGTAGATCATTTCTATTAGCAATCATTGCTGTGGCACCTCGTCCGTGAACTGCTATATAAGTTCTAATGGCTTACCTGTACTCTGCTTTTCTAAACAATCACATCCCCAGCCGGGAGGTTGTAGAATCCTCTGTCCTCTGACAAGCTATCTCTGCGGGCTCCCGCTCTCCATTCGCAAGCCTTTTCAGTGCTGCTCAACAGCCCAAGCCCAGCTTTCAGCAGCCTACCGCTGTACCTAATATTTTGTCCTTATTTTGCCTGCACCCCTGGTGTCAGGCAGAAACTAATGCATGAGCTGTGTAGTGATAGATCACCCATTGTAAGCGTGCAGATTTCTGAACGACTCATTTCCCTCACACTTCCAACAATATCCAGGTAAACAGCGTCTTCATGAGCGTCTTGCTGCTGTGTTAGTGGGCGGGGCCGCAGGTTTGAATTTTGCCGGGTCTGCGCGCGCAACCATTATGTTTCGCGACTACGTAACGACGAAACGGCTGAAGACTCGTTATCAAGACGATTCATTTAAACCACTATGATTCGACTCTTTTATAAATGAATCAATAGTTTTAAAAACTGTCCACTTTCAGATTTAAGCTTTAGCTGGATATTTCACTTCACTAAGAGCTGTGTTACACACTACATGGAAGGTCATTTTCAAAAACCCATAATAAGGGCTCTTTAATAAAATCCATGTTAGCCATTTAGCAACAAAGCTAGAGTCACCGGGCTGACAGAAGCCCTGCCCATGATGTAAAGCCACCCCATTTCTGAAGTGACATTGATTGGTGAATGAAGTGGATTTGACGCGCAAATGAAGTGAGTAAACACAAAATGTTTGTGTCTATTTATGCACGAATAGCATGATTTATTATCTGGTGTGAACACAGCAATACACAGCATGTTGTCCTGGCCAAATTCCCTCCATCGGCCCTTACCCATCATCACCCTCCCAATCATCCCTATCCCCCGAATTGGCTCTATCACTATCTCTCCACTCCACCAATAGCTAGTGTGTGGTGAGCACACTGGCGCTATTGTCCTGTGGCTGCCGTCACATCATCCATTGATGCACATTGATTGAGTAGTGTGGAGAGACCCCCCCCCCACCCCTCACCCATATGATTGCAAAGCACTTTTGAGTGTATGGCTATACGCAATAAATGCGCTATATATGTAAATACACATTACATTACAACTTACCCTTTAACTGTACGATGTATTTAAATATTTTGATAATCAATCACTATATTCTGACATGACTGTTTCTGAACATTGTTTCTTTATTTAAATTATTATAATATTTAAAAAATGTGGCCATGATAACAATATGCATAATCATTTGAATCTAGGTCTGTGCAATATTGTTAATATGGATCTTACGGCCTTTTATCACTGTGAAATGCACAAAAATTGGCCCTTTTATATTTAATAACCATAGCTAAATTGTTCATTCCAAAAGCAGAGGCTGTGCTCCTGCTTAACTGATGAATGGATGGGAGCTTCTTGTCATGTATTTGTATGATATATATGCATGCGTGTGAATGCAGACATATTGACTCTATCCAGGCTCTCTTTAACAATAGATAAATGAGTTGCAAGCTTGCCTGTGCTGCACTGTGTTCATTTTTCTTCTTTTGACAATTTTTTTCACCTAGCCTGGCATAATAAATTGCTCAAGCTGATGTCTAATGAGGTGTAGGATAGGTCTCGTAGGCTACAGTATGTACCGAAAAGCGTTGTTCCAGCTCTGATTCAAAGACCACGCTTTCACATCGGCCTCATTGGAGAGCCTTATTAATGTGCACTTACAAAGGGCATGTCCTCGCTATTCACATCATTTGATTTAATTCATCCTCTAGACCTGACTATGGCTTACAATGAACCCTGACTATTACTCTCTTTGAGCCTTTGAAAGACGTCAGCCATGGACAAGTGCGCTTTGCTGAAATCAAAATGGCAGTCACGGTTGGGTCGAGAGAGATGCTGGATGAAACAAACCTGAGGACTTTCGAGCATTAAAAAAATTACATGAGTCCAATCAGTCTGGGTTCCATTAGAGGAATGAAAACCGTACTAACAGTGAATTTTAAGGAATGTGTTTCATTGTAAATGGTCAGATCAAAATGCAAGTGTGTTTTTTTGGTGTCATGCATTATAGTCTAGTGTGAGTGAGGATTTACATAACATTTATTATTTATCCAATGAAAATCACAGGGCATTTAATCACATTTAATCAGTTCTTGTTTTCCCTTGGAATCAAACTCACAGCAGTGATGATGATTCTGTAATACAATGTTTTACTCTCTATACTATATTTAAAGTAATATGCTGATTAAATAAATAAATAAATTAAGAGTTTAAATGCAAAAACCTCTGTGCTGTCTGATATTTTCATCAAAAATTTGCATTTTTCTTAAGTTGTTGTGTGCAGTTTCAGTAATTGTACCCTTAGAATAGGTTATTTTTATTGCCTTTAAAGTGAAATAACTAAACATAAACACAGGAAAACGTCAATTTAACAGGAAAATTTCTGACAGGACTTAGAGGCTTTTGCATCGAAACTCTTCAAATACATTAAGTATAATTAATGCAAATTTAGTTTTTGCAAAAGTCACACGCAATTCATTGATACTTCTATGGTCGTGACTTGTAACAATTTCACAAGCTTCAATCATTTGTAAGCATGTATAAAAAATTCAGGAGCTATTGACTTTAATTCAGGAGGTGTGTGTGGTTGAAATTCACTGAACAGTGAGCTCTGTATGGTGTGTCATGCATGACAGAACCGTCAGAGATAATAATTTACAAGTGACCCACATGGGGTGACCAGGCGTACATGGTCTCCCGATGCTGAAAAAGAACCTGTAGGTTTTGTGTAGCAAACATTCACAGCTTGTATCAATAGCTGTTGTATGATAGAGAAAGAGACAGAGCAATGTTTTTTCTGTCCATTTCTGGCTGGAGGTTAAAACGATTGCTTTGGTATTTGGCAGGTCATAAATTTGTGTTGTACACTCACCGGCCACTTTATTAGGTACACCTGTCAACTGCTCGTTAATGCAAATTTCTAATCAGCTAATCACATGGCAGCAACTCAATGCATTTAGGCATGTAGACATGGTCAAGATGATCTGCTCCAGTTCAAACTGAGCATCAGAATTGGGAAGAAAGGTGATTAAAGTAACTTTGAAAGTGGCATGGTTGAAACTGCTGATCTACTGGGATTTTCACACACAACCATTTCTAGGGTTTACAGAGAATGGTCCGAAAAAGAGAAAATATCCAGTGAGTGGCAGTTCTGTGAGCGCAAATGCCTTGTTGATGCCAGAGGTCAGAAGAGAATGGCCAGACTGGTTTGAGCTGATAGAAAGACAACAATAATTACTACTCACAGAAGACCACAGCGGGTGCCAATCCTGTCGACTAAGAATAGAACACCGAGGCTACAAATCGCACAGGCTCACCAAAATTGGATAATAGAAGATTGGAAAAGCATTGCCTGGTCTTATGAGTCTTGATGTCTGCTGCAACATTTGGATGGTAGGCTAAGAATTTGGCATCAACAACATGAAAGCATGGATCCATCCTGCCTTCTATCAATGATTGCGGCTGGTGGTGTAGTGTAATAGTGTGAGGAATATTTTATTGGCACAATTTGGGCCCATTAGTACCAATTAAGCATTGTGTCAATGTCGCAGCCTACCTGAGTATTGTTGCTGACCAGGTTTATCCCTTTATGACCAAAATGTACCCATCTTCTGATGGTTGGATGCTACTTCCAACAGGATAACGCGCCACATCATAAAGCATGAATCATCTCAAGACTAATTTCTTGAACATAACAATGAGTTCACTGTACTCAAATGGCCTCCACAGTAAGCAAATCTCAATCCAATAGAGCACCTTTGGGATGCGGTGGAACGGGAGATTCGCATCATGGATGTGCAGCCAACAAATCTGCACCAACTGCGTGATGTTATCGTGTCAATTTGGACTAAAATCTCTAAGAAATTTTTCCAGTACCTTGTTGAATCTATGCCATAAAGGATTCTGTAGGGAAAAGGAGGTCCAAACCAGTACAACCTGTACCTAATAAAGTGGCCGGTGAGTGTATATTACTGTGTCTGAATGACAATCGGATAAACTCACCTTAAACCCACTTTAAATTCGCAAAAGTGTATATTAATTTCCCTTATTGATCCACATGGGAAACAGTCTACAGGTAAATACTCATTGTTCTCTAGGTGTCGTCCTCCCCTGTGTCTAAAACTTCTCTGTCCAGATTAGACTAATGCCCTGGCACACAAAATAGTCGTGATTTAAGCCCATCAGACCCCAAGGTGACCAGCATGGACACAGAATTGTCACCCAAGCGTTTGATTTACAAGCCCTCCATCATGACAACTCCTGCCAGCTTATTTAGCGGGGCCAGGCCAAGACCTCCGAGCCGAAGCAGGAGATGCCACAGCAATAATTCACGGCTAATTAAACAGGCCCACCAAAGCCCCTCACATCCCATTCCTCATGTAGGTGTTGACAGCTCACTGACACAGACACTGGCAGCAGGGTTGACCACGGGCACTACGTGTCATGTCAGGCTCTTCTGAGTAAATCCACTAGTTAGGCATCGCCATCGACTTCCTGTCAGCCGAGATAAATTCTGGAACACCTTCTCTGATCATTGATCCAGCACTGGTCTAGATCTTTTCTATCTTGCAGATATGTTAAAGCTGTTAACAATTCAGTGTTGAGATGTTGGTTAAATAGAAATGAAACAGAAGTTTGTAAGAGTTTAACAGAAGTTGGCAATGCATCAAAATAACTAAGTTCAGGCTTAACTTTTAATTTGAGTTTGTAATGTGTATGTTCAAATGGAAATAAGTCCATATGTAATCTAATTTAGTTAGATTTATGTGTGTGATGTATTATGTGAGTCTTCTTTTCTTTTGTCTGTGGAATATACAATGGGAAATTCTTAAACTAGTTTTAAATACTGTATAGCTGAAACCAGCTACTGTATGAGCAATAAGACCCCCCCACCCCTGGAGAAGAATTAGGTAAATTTTGGACAAACCTAGTCAAAGAAAATTATGAAACATAAGGGTTTGTCCTACTTGATATGCTGCTCTGAATGTACAGAGACCAGTATTTTTATTTATGCTATATGTATATGATAAGGGTAAAAGGAGGATACATAAGCAGTGACATGACCATGGGCGATTTTAGGGTTTTCATACAAAAAATAAAAGTTTGACTAATATGGTAGTGTTGCATAGTAAAGTAGCATTATTCTACTGTATACTAACTGACCACTTTACCTTACTAGTACTAGGTTGGACCCCCTTTTGCCTTCAGCACTGCCCTAATCCTTCGTGGCATAGATTCAACAAGATACTGGAAATATTCCTCAGAGATTTTGGTCCATATTGACATGATAGCATCACGCAGTTGCTGCAGATTTGTTGGATGCACATCGATAATGCAAATCTCCCATTCCACCACATCAAAAAGGTGCTCTGTTGGACTGAGATCTGGTGACTGTGGAGGCCGAGTACAGTGAACTCATTCAAGAAACCAGTCTGACATGATTTGCACTTTATGACATGGTGTGTTATTCTGCTGGAAGTAATCATCAGAAAATGGGTACACTGGTCAGGGATGGACATGGTCAGCAACAATACTCAGGTAGGCTATGGCGTTGACACGATGCTGAATTGGTACTAATGGGCCCAAAGTGTGGGAGGAAAATAACCCTCACACCATTACACCACCACCACCACCAGCCTGAACCGTTGAGACAGGGCAGGATGGATCCGAGCTTTGTTGTTGACACCAAACTCTAACCTTACCATCCAAGTGTTGCAACAGAAATCGAAACTCATCAGACCAGGCAACGTTGTTCCAATCTTCTATTGTCCAATTTTGGTGAGCCTCTGTGAATTTTAGCCTCAGTTTCCTGTTCTTAGCTGACAGGATTGGCACCCAGTGTGGTCTTCTGCTGCTGTAGCCCATCTGCCTCAAGGTTCGAAATTTTGTGCATTCAGAGATGCTCTTCTGCATACCTTGGTTGTAACCAGTGTTTATTTGAGTTATTGTTGCCTTTCTGTCAGCTCGAGCCAGTCTGGCCATTCTCCTCTGGCCTCTGGGATCAACAAGACATTTAAGCCCACAGAACTGCTGCTCACTGAATATTTTCTGTATTTCGGACCATTTTCTGTAAACCCTAGAGATGGTTGTGCGTAAAAATCCCAGTAGATCAGCATTTTCTGAAATAGTCAGAACAGCCTGTCTGGCACCAAACCAACATGCCACGTTCAAAGTAACTTAAATTATCTTTCTTTCCCATTCTGATGCTCGGTTTGAACTGCAGCATATTGTCTTGACTATGGCTGCATGCCTAAATGCATTGAGCTGCTGCCATGTGATTGGCTGATTAGAAATTTGCGTTAACGAGCAGTTGGACAGGTGTACCTAATAAAGTGGCCGGTGAGTGTATTTCATAGACAGGAATAGCCTTTTGCGTTCTGAAGGAGCCAATTAAATAGGCTCAACTTGGGCTTCAACCAAATTTAGCCTACATATGTCAAGATTGTAATATAAGTCAAAATTGGAAATAAGAAGTAATACAATACAACACATGATGTTTCACTCTGATGTCGCTCTAATATGCATTTAAAACGAGTGCATTCAGTGAGTGGTTCTGTGTTTAATCTTGTGCATGAATGTATGTTATAGCTAATGCAACATGCACTGTAAAGTGTATTGATTCATAGTTAATTTTGAAATAAAAATATTGAAATGTTCGCTACAAGAGTTACATTTTCGCTGGAGGAAACAGTGTTCTTTTTGTTCTCTTGCTCTGCACAGCTGTGGTTTGCTAAAACAATCAGTGTACATTTAACTCAATTTGAGTTTAACATAACACTCTTTGGGTGTATATATGACTCCCTCCATTTTAGAGTTAAAATAACACTCATGGATTAAAATGTACTCCAGTTTTAACACTGGACAACACCAAAAAAAACAATCACACTGTATATTTAACACTGGAAAATGAAAAGCGGAAGTCTGCCACCATTTCTATATAAAATTTAAAGGGGACTGACGCGATAATTTAGTAGTGTACAGTTCATGAGCTAATCTAAAAAGTTTTAGTGGAGCTGAATACAAATATTTGGTAGCTAAAGCCCCTTTAAAGTGGCCTAGCGATGCCCATGGACATGACATCATCAGTGACATCACTCACAACAATGTTTAAATAGGACCCTGAATGTGAATCAGATCAACACTCTACTACACAGGTCTTTCGACCTACTTCATAGGCTGAGCTTTGAAGTAATGGGAGGGGCTGATTATAATTTGTCACAAAACATTATCATAAGACCAAGATGGCGGCGCGTACACATCGCGAGGCTCGGCGTCTCTCCAGTTTCTGCAATTTTGCAGTATTTTTCCTGCTCATTTCGGGTCTGTTCGTGCAGAACAGTAATGCCTTTACATCGTACACCCGACAGGAGATCTTGGATATTGGTTTGTGCATTTCGGACAGTTTTATCAGCAATCTACGACTCATCCCAGAGATCGCCAGGACACCCGAGGCTGAGCGCTCCGTCCGGCCGGGCAGAAGTGCTCGAAGACGGCGACGCGAACGTAAACAAAGGCGGGGGAAGCGCGGCGGGCTAAGAGCTAAGCTAAAGCTAACACCACACCGGCTCTCTTTACCCAGCATCTTCCTCGCCAATGTACGGTCCCTGGTGAACAAAATGGATGAGATTAGACTGCGCATCAACCACAGCAAAAGATTATGGAACTGTAATATCATGATTTTCACTGAAACATGGCTAAACAGCGGGATACCAGACAACGCTGTATCTTTAACTGAGCATCAAACATTCCGAGCAGACAGAGCGGCGGATGACTCCGGTAAGACCCGAGGCGGAGGATTATGCATTTATATTAACAAAGCGTGGTGCACAAACTCTGTCATCGTTGGGAGACATTGCTCTGTTAACCTGGAATTTCTGATGGTCAAATGCAGACCGTTTTATCTGCCACGGGAGTTCACCTCCACCTTTATAATCGCTGCTTACATTCCACCCGATGCTGATGCAAAGCTTGCTATGAATGAACTTCATGCAGCCATCAGCAAACAACAGACTGCTCACCCGGAGGCTGCTTTTATTGTTGCGGGGGATTTTAATCACTCAAACTTAAAGACAGTGCTCCCCAAATTCCATCAAAACATTTTCTGTCACACACGGGGAAACAAGACTTTAGACCAGGTATACACAAACATGGCTGAAGCCTATGCTGTCACCCCCCTCCCCCACCTGGGTCAATCAGATCACCTTTCTTTGTTCCTCACCCCCCGATACTCACCCCTCATCAACCGTGTGAAGCCATCAGTGAGGACCATCAAAGTGTGGCCAGCGGGGGTAGACTCCACACTCCAGGACAGGTTTCAACACACAGACTGGAGTATGTTTGCTTCCCAGGCCACATGTGGCTCTCACACAGACATTAACAGCTACACTTCCTCTGTTCTGGAATACATCAACACCACCATTGACAGTGTTACAACCCAGAAACAGATCACCACATACCCAAATCAAAAGCCATGGATGAACAAGGAGGTGCGCCTCCTGCTGAAGGCACGCAACACTGCCTTCAGATCAGGGGATGCACAGGGCTACAGCACTTCCAGGGCTAATCTGAAGAGGGGCATCAAAAAGGCCAAGCACTGCTACAAGCTAAAGCTAGAGGAGCACTTTTCCAACTCTGATCCTCGGCGCATGTGGCAGGGCATACAGGCCATCAGCAACTACAAACCCAGCCATTCCACACCCACAGCCACAAATGTCTCCTTCCTGAACGAGCTTAATGACTTTTATGCCCGCTTTGAAAGAGACAATAATGAACCCTACATCAGGATCACTTCCTCAACCGACCACTCACCCATTACACTCACCTCCTCAGAAGTCTACACCGCACTGAGTCGGATCAATGTGCGTAAGGCTGCTGGACCAGACGGTATTCCTGGGCGTGTCCTCAAAGCATGTGCAGAACAGCTTGCTGGGGTATTCACAGACATTTTCAACCTGTCCCTTAACCTAGCAGCTGTGCCAACATGCTTTAAAACCACCTCTATTGTGCCAGTGCCGAAACACTCCAGCCCAACATGCCTGAATGACTACCGCCCGGTAGCACTCACACCCATCATCATGAAGTGCTTCGAGCGGTTGGTCCTGGCACATCTGAAAGACTCTCTGCCATCCACACTGGACCCACATCAGTTTGCCTACCGTGGCAACAGGAGCACAGAAGATGCAGTCTCCATAGCACTGCACTCTGTACTCACACACCTGGACAATAAAAACACTTATGCACGAATGCTGTTTGTTGACTTCAGCTCAGCATTCAACACTGTCATACCCTCTAAGTTAATGATCAAACTTAGAGACCTGGATATAGACACGTCTCTCTGTAACTGGGTTATGGACTTTCTGACTAACAGACCTCAGAATGTTAGATCAGACCACATTTGCTCCACCACCGTCACACTCAACACTGGTGTACCACAGGGCTGTGTGCTGAGCCCTTTCCTCTACTCCCTTTTCACCATCGACTGTAGGCCTGTGAACAGATCCAACGTCATCATCAAATTTGCAGATGACACCACAGTGATTGGTCTAATCAGCAACAATGATGAGACTGCCTACAGGGAGGAGATACAGCATCTGGCCACGTGGTGCACCAACAATAATCTGCTCCTTAACACCGACAAGACCAAGGAGCTCATTGTGGACTTCAGGAAGGGACGAACAGGCTCACATGATCCCATCTACATCAATGAGATGGCCGTCGAGCCTGTATCATCCTTCAAGTTCCTGGGGACCCACATCTCCAAGGACCTTTCCTGGACCACCAACACCTCCAGCCTGGTCAAGAAGGCTCACCAGCGCCTATTTTTCTTAAGGCAACTTAAGAAGAACCAGCTGTCATCAGCCGTCTTGGTGAACTTCTACCGCTGCACAATAGAAAGCATCCTGACGAACTGTGTCACAGTCTGGTATGGAAGCTGCTCTGTTGCGGAGCGTAAGGCACTGCAGCGGGTGGTGAAAACTGCCCAACGCATCACAGGGACCACACTGCCAGCCATAGAGGACATCCAGAGGAAACACTGTCTGCGCCGAGCACGCAGTATTCTTAAAGATTCCTCTCACCCTGCTCACAGACTGTTTTCTCTCCTGCCTTCTGGCAGGCGCTTCAGGCTCCCCCGGACAAAAACCAGCAGACTAAAGAACAGCTTCTTCCCCAGAGCTGTCTCCCTCTTGAACTCTGCTACCCACTGACTTTTTGCCCCCCTAATACACCCCACTCTCCTCTCCTCATAACTCAGACTCATCATAATCACTGCACTACTTAACATTTGCACATTTAAAAATTGCACATATTCATTGCACTGATTCATTTATTTGAACTGTACACACCTACTGCACATGTACATTTGTAAATTATGTACACACCCACTGTACATATACATTTGTAATTATGTTTATCTATCTGCACACTTCTGATTATTAATAGCAACCTGTACATTTATCCATCTATTGTAAATCTCTGTTCATAGCTAACACAACCTGTATATAATGTTCATAGTACATCCATTTGTAAATATCACCAGAATTTTTCTATAACTGCACTTTATAACTTATACCTGTATCCTGCACTTGCTGCTATTGCACTCCTGGTTAGACCTAAACTGCATTTCGTTTCCTTGTACTTGTACATGTGTGATGACAATAAAGTTGAATCTAATCTAATCTAATCTAATTATTTTTTAAACCGCCTTTGACATACAACAATGCAGAAAATAACAGTGAAATATGGAGAGCCAACGGCGTCAAAAACTGTGATCTTGACTGGATCAAAAAACGCGCACTGCAATACGCCATAATTTTTGCCATCTTTTCATCTTAAACGCTGAAAATACTGCCATTTTGAGGATGAAAAATGCAGCTGCCAGAGTTCTTACCAGGTCTAGAAAATATGATCATATCACCCCAATTTTATCCTCCTTACACTGACTGCCTGTTAAGTTTCATATTGATTTTAAAGTATTGCTTCTTACCTATAAAGCCTTAAATAATCTAGCTCCTGTTTATCTAACCAACCTCCTGTCTCGCTACAATCCAACCCGCCCTTTAAGATCTCAAAACTTAGGGCTTCTGCTAGTACCTAGAATAGCAAAGTCAAGTAAAGGAGGTCGAGCCTTTTCATTTATGGCTCCTAAACTCTGCAATAGACACACTCTCGCAGTTCCTATCAAGACCTATCTTTTTAGTAAAGCATACACTTAGTGCATAACATAGTGGTATGATGCATGAATGTGCGCCACGCATCTCATTAATATACACTATGAACTGCAGCTACGCTAATTATTCTCTTTATTCTCTATTTTCACCAGGGGATACTTATCCCCCAGAAAATAATGCAGTGCCACTGATGCAATCCAAGACCTGTGAAGAGATGATCCCAAGGTTCCACAATCCTGGACCAGGCCGTTTCCTAAGTAGCAGCTGTGGTGGTCATGGAGGAGTGGAGAGCATGCATATGACTCCTGTGACCTCCAGGGACAGCCAAGTCTTCGCTGACGTCCAGCATTCTCCAGCTTCCGACGCCTATACTGCAGCTCTGCACAAGACATTTGGCCATAGGAGAAATGGTCGTGCCCAACTGAGCCTAGTTTCTCTCAAGGTTTTTATCATTCACTTACGCCAATTGGTAAAGTTTTTCCTTGCCACTAGCTTGCATGGTTCGGGACCTGTAGAGCTGCGCATTGATGGATTACTCTTCAGTGTTTGGATTCTCAGCAGTAAATATTAAACCACACTGACCTGAACTGAAACTCTTAAAACTGAACTGACACTGTTTCAATTTACTATAATCTTTAATGTGAAGCTGCTTTGACACAATCCACATTGTAAAAGTGCTAAACAAATAAAGATTAATTGAATTGAATTGGTAATAGACATAATTTGACTTATTTTGCTTTCCATAGGAGAGAAAGGTTAAAGTCACCTGCTGCAGTAGTGTTAGCAGCCATGCTTGTTATTTGTAAGAGACCACATTAATAATGAGGAAATTTCAGAACATGGAAAAACATCTCATGACTTGAGAGACAGTCACTTTCAGCTTGTACTGCAACAGAGCCAAAGCTCTGTACCATTTTGTTTCAACCAGCTCCAACTCACACCTGCTTAGAAGTTTCTAGAAATCTTAAAAACCTTGATTAGTTGGATCAGTTGTGTTAACTTGGGGTCTGAAGCAAAGGTGAGTAGAGCTGTGACCCTTCAGGAATTGAGTTTAAGACCAATCTAAAAAATCTGATTTTAGAAAAATCTTAATCATCTGCAAACCCTTTACTTGTTTCAAACCTTTCTGGGTTTCATTCTATTGTTAAACACAAAAAAAAGATATTTAGAAAACTGTTGGAAACCTGTAAGCATTATTGCTTTTTCTACTATAGAAGTCAGTGGTTACAGTTTTTCAGCTTTCTTCACAATATCTGCTTTTGTGTTCAGCAGAATAAAAAACTTAAATGTTTAGAACCACCCTCATTTTTGAGTGAAATATTCATTTAAGTGAAAAATCATACAAGACACCATCTTACCTTTCTTTGCATTTGTACTCTGCATCTCTAATTTTGCTTTGTCAGTCTGCGTGTTCACATGATGCATGACATTAAAGAGCTTACAAGCAGCCGGCCCCCTTAAATTTCACTAATATCACGCATATTTTTGTGTCAAAACCAAGCTGCAACTTCCCGCTCTCCCTCGGGAAGCCAATACGGAAGTAACTAAAACTGCAATTCATCGACTCGCCTTGGGGGGCTGGCTCCAGGAAGTCCAAGCGCTTTCTTTCTGCATTGGTAAATTGGCCATATTTACAGCTGATAAAAACATGTTTACAGCCTGGTACAAACGATGGCTTTGGTGCATATAGCTATGATTACCCTTCATGACAACTGTGAGGGGGGTGAAATTTTTTATAACTCATCCGTTTAGTTTTTATTAAGTTATATTAAGTCTGCATAATTAAGGGCGGGGCCACTTGAGTGACAGCTAGCCCTAGCTGGTCGCTGTCTCGTCACCTCAGCTGATTCTGGCTAATTAGCTGCTGAACTCTGCATATACATCGTATTTTTGTTTCGGTTAATGTTTCTTTACACAGTCATTTGCCTTTTGGAATTATTTCCTACAATTATCAGATGATATGCTGTGTGGACTTAATTGCAGAGATGGCAAAAGTACACATTTTTTACTTAAGTAGAAGTACAGATACTCATGTTTAAAATGACTCTGGTAAAAGTAAAAGTACTGACTACACTTTTGTACTTAAGTAAAAGTAAAGAAGTACCGCCTGAAAAATGTATAAAAGTAAAAAGAACCCGTTTCAATCACAGTCCAAAGCCAAGCGGTATCTGCGAATAATTATTCAACTAAATTTGCAGTAGTTAATATGTGTGTGTGTGTGTGTAAATGTGTAATGGGTGTTTCCCAGTACTGGGATGCAGCTAGAAAGGTATCTGCTGCGTAAAACAAATGCTGGAATAATTGGCAGTTCATTCTGCTGTGGCGACCCCTGATAAATCAGGGACTAAGCTGAAGGATAGCGAGTGAGATAGGTAGGTAATCATCCTGATGCAAACTCACAGTGTTCAGCATGTAGTTTTGCCGCTGTTAGATCAAAAACAACAGCTGCCATTCATGTTGATACTCTCTGTCAATCTTAATAAATAATGTCTTACATTTTACACTGAATTCTGTCCAAAATATATAGATTTTTTCTTTTGCTAAAATAAATTCTTATCAGATATGACTGCAAACTATTTTTTTTTGCATTAGGCTAAAGCTGCTTATTCTCTTCAAAGAGTAGCTCTCATATATAACCCGCTATTTCAGTGTGTTTTTTTCAGGTATTTTGGTTATTTTATATGAATAAACATTAATTCTGTTACAGTTTTTCTCAGTCACTTTGGTCCATTTCTCAGATCAGAATTTAAATTCTCAAAAGTCCCTGTTCAATCTTCAGATCATTGTGTCACTTGTGCACATCAGAAAAGCAGTTTCTCTTTATGAACAAGTTGCAAATGCTTTTGTTTATCCATGCCAATGGTTATGTGCAATTCTCTGATGTTTCCTATATTATCAGTTGCTTATGTCATGTCGATCAACATGTATTATTTTTATCTCTGTTGAATCAACATTAATCGTTCAAATGCCTGAACAAGTTGTCTTAATATTTAGTGGTAATGCATTTTTTACATTTCTCCCAGATGAATCTTGACTTTTTCTAATGAAGGTCTAAAAGGAGGTTGTCTTGTTCACATTTCTACTTTTGTTTTGTTTTTTGTGCTATAAGGTGCTCACTTTTCCTTTCTGTATCAGAATTACATGATCTGGCAACTAATTACAATACAAACAGCAAAAATATTACCATAGTTTACACCAGAACAGCCCTCCAGAGTACACTGTTATATTAACAACATGACTACTAAGTAATTATTCATATACAATGACACAAGGACATGTCATTCTGATGCCACTGCCATGTTCATTGACACAGAAATTTAGTTTTGAGAGATGAACTGAAGGATTTTGAGCAGGAGACTGGCTTTTGCAGGTAATCCATGGTGTTTTGCTGTTTATACGTGTTGTTTTGAGAAATGCACTCAGGCCTACTGTTTTACAAGTTTCAGTTCTGATCTGAGAAATGTGCTAGTGACTGAGAAAACTGTATTACATTAATTCTATGCTAAAAGCAACATACACAGGTAAGACAGGTACACATAAAATGCCCAGTATAGTTACCTTTGTTGTTGTAAAATATTTGGTAAAATTATTAATTGAAGACAACAGTATATGCCTTTATGTAAAATCATATAGTCAATAAAAAAAACAAAACAGAAAAACAGCATAAATTCTGTATCAGGAAATATAAACTCATCAGAAATAAAGGAAATAAACCAAAATGCATACATTTTTTTTTATAAAATATTTGATTGTTTTAGTACTAAATGTACTAATCTTTACAAAAAAGCACTATTTTTACGGTATTACATTGAAAGACCAGAGAAAGCCCGTGCAGTATGATCGGAAGTGAACAAAAGGCTTAATCATGTAAACAGCATGTTTTTGACGGGAATGTGTCTCGTTTACCTGTGATCCAATCAAGCAAAAGGTGTCTTATTACCGTGTAAACAGGGCAGCATCAGTCATGTTAAATTCGTAGACTCCCTCTGTCAGTGCGTAGTAATCCTTGCCTTTCTCATAGTAATGTTCATGAACTAGGCCATGTATGGTGCGCTCTAGCCTTGAAGAAGTCGCTCGCTGCAGCACGCAGGCACGCAATGAGGAAAAATAGACTGACTGCATCAAAAATGTGCTCATATAATTGTGCAATGACAAGACATAATATAGATTGTGCCACCAAACACATGAAAACGAAAGCAACGACCGTGGCTTTAAAAATGTAAGAAGTAGAAAGTACAGATATTTGTGTAAAAATGTAAGAAGTAAAAGTCAAAAGTTTTCAAAAAAATAAGTAGTGGAGTAAAGTACTGATACCAGAAAAAACTACTTAAGTACAGTAACGAAGTATTTGTACTTCGTTACTTCCCATCTCTGCTTAATTGTGCTTACAAACCATTCAAGTTGCCTCTATTTCCCAGGTGAGTGAAATTATATACTTATATACCATATCTATGAATGTATTTGTTTTATTTAAGATCATTTATCATGTTCTTTAGTCCTGTAATACACTCCAGAATCTGACAGATTGATTAGCTGTAGGCATATGAAGCGTTGTCATACAGTGTTAGTGCTGGATTTTATAAACAGCCTTGCATTTACAAACACAGACTATATCTGAAGTGTTTGATAGTAATTCACGTTTTCCTCCTATAGAAAAACGTCATAAGAACATTGTTTAGTGGCTCAATGTATTACAACAGTGTTTTTAAAAGTCTAAACCCTTTATTGATATAGTTTACAACCAAGCACATGTGGTCAGAATACAAACAAGTCACAGGTAATGAAGTATTAAGCGTTCTCCCAAAGTAAAAAGTCTAAGCCAGGTGTAAGCAAAATGCTGAGAATCCAGCATGCGTCTGTAGCTCCGCTCAGTCTCCGCCTCTTTGCCCTTATTTGGTATCCCGCGTTTGGTGCGATGACGCGCTAACAAAATGGTGTTTTTTTTACTTGTAGCTTCTTTTGCAGTGTTCAGAAACCTATGGGTGACGTCACGGATACTACGTCCATATCTTTTACCGTCTATGGTCAAAATGCCACGGAGAAGCGAGATCAGCCATCGGTGGCAGACTGCTGAGATATGACTGAGGTGTTGCCAGTGTTGCCAGATGTAGCTGACTGATTCCAGCTCAAAAACTATCCAAAACCCGCTGAAATGCACATACATACATGCAATCGAAGTCAAAACCGCCTAGGCGGGAAACCGCCCAATCTGGCAACACTGACTGAGAGGCCTCTCTACGCTCTTGGTGTCGCGCGCACTCGCTCTCTGTGACGGTGCTGCATGCATCAGTTCCCCGTATTCGTCAAATGTTAACCCCCAAATTGACAGGTAATAAAAAGATTCAGTCATGTTCATGTTGTGAAAAACTATCAAAATGTCCACTGTTGATTATGTTAGACTGCTGTTTTCAATAGCCTAGCGATTTTAACACTTTTAATATAGGAAGTCCTCGGCTATGCAGAGGCTATAATTAATCAGAAATTGAGTGTACATAGTTTTACATTAAGAAATGCAGTCTTGAATTTACAAACAGTCGGCAAGAACTGAAGAAAAGTGGTAACACAATGATTAAAAATTAGTTTTCAGTCACGCTCATACAAAGGTATAATATTCAACTCGTTTAGTTTTGCCTTCATTCATTTTTGTTTTCAGTTGTGACATCAAGTCTTCAAACACATGATTATTTACAACATGTTTTTAAACAATAGTTTAATTTCTAATAACCACTTTTTTATCTTTCCCATGGTGACAGTCAGTGCATAGTATTTTAGTTATTTTGCAAGTTGTACTCAGACAAAGTCCCTTTAAGTATTCTGTAGTTTTTGATTCAGTTTAAAGTGTTAATTAAAGACTTGTTAACTAGGAAAGTTAGAATAATTAGTCAAGTTATTGTATAACTGGTTTAGTGTGTACAGTCAAAAAATATACAGTAAATATTTCTTAAGGAGGCTAATAATACTGACCTTAAAATTGTTTTTTAAAAAATTAAAAACTGCTTTTATTCAAGAAATAAACTAAAGATATAAGACTTATTATGACTCCAGAACTTTTTAGTTTGTTTGTTTTATAGGGAATACTGTCAAAATCTCCTTGGTTAGTTAAAGATCACTTGGAAAACATTATTTTAAGTTAACGGGAGGGCAAAAAAGTTGACTTCAACTGCGTCTGTTAACCTCTTAAGGCCCACTGTGCTTTTTTACACGCATTTTTTTTATTTCTCTTTGTTTTGTTATTTTTTTATTTGGGCTTATTGGAACCTAAATAGAATAAAAATCTAAGTATCATCATTTGATATGTAGAGAAAAATTATGTCCATAAATGTGGACTCGTGGTCCAAATTTACATAAAACACTTTTTCCTAAATTTCAAAGCAAGATTAAAAAAAAAATTCTATCTGAGTTAAAACAACACTTTTTCACATTTTGGGCAGTTAAAAATAGGGCTAGAAACATTTCATATGCTGCAAAACAGTTGCAGGATGACACTGTATGTCTGTAACAAAATATAAAACATTCAAAGTATTTTAAATAGCCACTTAAGAGCTAAAAATGTGCTGTCCATGTATGTGGACACACGGGCCCTAGGAGGTTATAGTTTACAGGTGCAAACATGTGCCTTGATGTACTTGAATGATAGAAATGTTTTATCCTGATACAATACAAAGTTACTTGTCAAAAAAAAATTACATGGAAGATTATCTTGAGTTTAAGTTATTTAATTAGTTTGTTTATGAAAACTGCAGAGTGATTCATGAAAACAATGACTTTGAATAATTGTTTAAAGGGCACCTAGGTTACCCCTTTTTCCAGATTTCATATAAGTCTTTTGTGTCCCCAGAATGTGTCTGTAAAGTTTCCGCTCAAAACACCCATCAGATTATTTATTATAGCTTTCACTAGTTTGTGTTTTAAAGCTCTCTACAGATTTTTGCTGTTTTTGTGTACTGGGCCTTTAAGGCGGTCCTCCCCGCCCACCGTATCCACGTGCCTGTCAGCATGCCTCAGTCTCCTCCCTCGGCTGCCTCAGACAACTGATACAGACATAAAGGAAGCTGATGCACGTAACGTTTGTGAGAAAAACTACAGTAAGACCTTTACCAATGATAATTTGATGCCTTTGTTGTGTGGAGCTGCAGAGTCACAAACAATGTCGTTACAAATTTCACGCACACACACACACAGCGCAGACACACACGCACATACATACAGTCTTTGCACGCAAATGTGACAGGATACAGGTTAATATCCACTGCTGTATGGATATGTAACGTTCATGTACAAAATAAACCTGATTTAATGTCCACAAACTGGGATTGAAGCGTCTTTTATAATTGTACTGACATGCGGCAGTGTTCATGAAGTAAAGCTTAAGTAAATGGCTGTAATTTATTACACACATGCACTGTTTTAAAACATTTGAAACTTGTAAAACTCACTCTTGATCACATTTGATGATGATTGATAATCTTAGCAAACTGAACAGACCTTTTATTCCCAGTTGCTTTGCGCACATCCTGTCTTGTGGATATGATTATACATGTTACTACGGAGACATGTTAATACACAGCTGTATTCAATTCGCTGGGCGGGGGGACCGTACTCCTATGTCAAGTTGCGGTCGGTCTCAGAACCGATCCAATTGGTCCACCTTGTTTATGTTGTTAAATTAAAAAAAAGCACTGGGTGCGTTTATATAACCCCAATATGACGCTCTATACACTATACCTACACATATGTCTGTCCAAACAGCTTAAAAAGGAGATTTTTCACCATAGGTGCCCTTTAAGTATTTTGTGATGTATGTGAAAGTGTGCCCCCTAAGGCCGTAGTCACACTATGTACAGTTGCCTTGAACCGGGCCAAAGCACGCTTGTCCCCCCTCCCATCTCCCCTGACGGCCTGCACTCACATTACATTCGGGCCTGAGCGCGCTTATGTCATTGATGACGTGCTGTTCAGTAAGCGCTCTTGATTAGCACAGTTGAGATTTCTTTCGTTATATCGTTTAAGTTGTTTGATATGCGGTGACATGCAGTCTAATATTTCGCAGAACAGATCAGCCACTTTTGACGCTCATAAACAATTATAAAGTCTTTGTGCTGCAGGAATTAAGAGGTTTGCTGAAGCTGCAGCTGTGGTGCATTGAGGGGTTTGCGTCTTTAATAAACTACGACAATTTTGTGTTCATTGAACAGTACGAATGATTAATTAATCCATATGAAACAGTCCCTTCAAAGTCATGTCTCGCTTTTAGTTTCGGGCTTAGGCATGCTTGCACTCACACTGTAAGCGTACCGCGCCTGAGCCCAAGTGAACCGCGCTCAGGCCCACCTCTTCCAAGTGAACCATGCCTGAGCCCAATTCAGAGCACTCACACTTCTCAAACGATCCGGTAAACGGGCCTGGGCATGGTTTGGATAGCATAGTGTAAGCCCTAAAAGTACAAGTGGACGCTGCCCGGCCCCCCAGTTACTCTGGTCTAGAACCGCCACTGCTGTTAAACACACCAAACATATCACAGTAACTGTTTAAGATCAGAAATGAAATTAACTAGAAGACATTTTAGAAAGAGTTTCTTAATAGGACAGTTCACAAAAAACATGAAAATTCTGTCATAATAGGGTATATGCACAGCTAGTGTTTCTTTAATGCCAATAAAAGTCTTTTGTGTCTCCAGAATGTGTCTGTAAAGTTATATCTCAAAACACCCATCAGATTTTTTATTATACCTGTCATAGGTTTCTCTTTTGTAGCAATTAGCATCAGTTAGCGTTTTTTGTGTACTGCGCCTTTAAGACTAGTCCTTCAAGCCCACTGTTTCCACGTGCCTGGCAGCGGCTCCCTCGGCTGCGTCAGACAACAGACAAATATGAAGGAATAAGATCTCACGTAACGTTTGTGAGGAGAAACTACAGTAAGAATCTTACCAATAAGTATGTGATGCATGTTGTGGAGTTGTAAGGCTGAGTCACACACAATGTAGTTACAAAGTTCACGCACACACACACAGCGCTGACAGGCACACACAGCGCTGACAGGCACACACAGACAGCGCGCGTTTAGCTTAGCACTGTTTTTGCACGCAAATGTGATAGGATGCAGGTTAATCTCCACTGCTGTATGGATATCTGTTATGTTAATGTACAAAATAAACCTGATTTAACGTCCACAAACCGGGATTGAAGCGTCTTTTATAATTGTTCTGACACGCGGCTGTGTTGAAGTAAATCGCTGTAATTCATTACAAATATGCACTGTTTTAAAACATTTTAAACTTGTAAAACTCACTCTTGATCACATTTGATGATGATTGATGATCCTAGAAAACTGAACAAACCTTTTATTTATGGTTACTTAGTTTGAGCACGTCCTGGTCCTGTGTCTGGTTGATAGGATTATACAGTTACTACGGAGACATGTTAATACGCAGCTGTCAATCAATTCGGTGGGCGGAGGGACCACACTCCTACATCAAGTTGCAGTCGATCTCAAAACGGCTCCAATTGGTCCACTGTTTTTATGTTGTTAAATTGAAAAAAAAGGACTGGGTGTGTTTATATTACCCCAATATGACAGTATATACACTATACCTACACATATGTCTGTCCAAACAGATTGAAAAGGAGATTTTTCACCATAGGTGCCCTTTAAAATGGCTACTGATTTCAGGAATATTCTACAGAATATGTATTTTTGTGTTTAACAGAAGAAATTCATAATTAGTTGTATTAGGATTATTTATTCAGTGAGTTTTGCCTTTAAAATAAGAGCAATTTCATGCAAATGTCAACCTTACCATGAAAAAAAATCGTTTTTTTTACCAAAATAGCGAAACCCTTTCAAAAAAATGTGTGTAGGCTTGTATTTTACAGTACTGTAAAAACACTCAAAAATGTCTCTGTCAATGTTCTCAAACAACTATATTTGATTTACCAAAGTCATACAAGTGGCAATTTCACATCTGTCACATCCATAACAAAGCTTTTTTCCCTCATAAATACAAAAATGTAAAATAAAATAAAATCAACCATTTTTGTTTTAAAGTGAGCCAAATCTTATCCTTTAAATTTTTTTTTTGGATTGTGCAGTTTAATTCACAGAATTTCCACAAAGTATGTTGTATAGTGCAAACTCGCATACTTTTTTGGTCATGTCCATAACGCATGTTTATTTTCTTTATTTAAAATATAAAATATGCTTTCAGATTGATATTTTTCTGATCCTTTAACTAGGTGGTTAGTTGTTTTGGAAAATATAAACCAATGTATCAATATAATGTTAACATACTTTCTCTGTGAATTTATGTTTTGAGTTTTTATGCAAATGTCACATCCATAACGCTGCAATTTCTCATATATAGTTTACTCATAATGTTTTGCTAATTATCACTTCAATACACAAAAACCACAAAGATCATAAATAAAAAATACATTGAGTAATGTTTTTGCAAATGACCTTTCAAATATCAAGTCAAAAGAGTTATAGAATCATATTAATGGTATTTCTTCCCCTCTTTAGATAAGTTCTCTGTGCAGAAGATCCATGACCTTCAGGACGAGCCAATCAGTAGCTCTAAATTCTTCCACACTGCTGTGAACAATCTAGAACTAAAAGTTCTCCAACCTTCAGTTCTTGATGCTCCAGCAGATGAAGATTTTGACTCCACTGTGAAGTCTGAAGTGAACAGCTATGACTCTGCAGTAGTTATTGAGAACAACTCTGCAGAGTTTCACTTCACAGCAGACACTGAATCCTTCCTCAGTGAGGACTACCTGGAGCCAGCCTTTGATAGTCCTCCAAGTTCACAAGCATTTGATACTCCTGTAAGTTCAGCAGCGTTTGATTCTCCTGCCAGTTCTGCAGCATTTGTTATTCCTGCAAGTTCAGCATCAGATCAGGACACTGAAACTCCAGTGAGGCAGCAGTTCTCGACAGATGATTTGATTCAGAAGGTCTCACAAGATGACTATGCAGTGATTGAGGTGGACTTCACTGTAAAGTCTACAGGTGCCATTGACACTGACTTTACAGCAGATGATGGGACCGGCTTGGACAATAGTAAGTTTATTGCTAGAATTTATAACATTTGTTTAGGCTTATCAAACTTTTTAAAATTGTACAGTTAAAGTCAAAATTATTAGCCTTCCTTTGTTTTTTTTTTCTTTTTCCAATATTTCCCAAGTGATGTTTAACAGAGCAAGGAAGATTTCACAATATTTCCTTTTTTTTTTTTCTTATGGAGGAAGTCTAATTTGTTGTTAATTGTATGTGCTTTTATTTGGTTTAGAATTAAATGGCATTTTATGTCGTCAGCTATATTTTCTTCATATTAACAGATAACATCAACTGCCGCTACAAACTTGGAAAGCAGCTTGGTGAAGGAGGTTTCGGCTCTGTGTTCGAAGGGATTCGCATACAGGATGGTCTGCAGGTAATAATTTTTGTAGACTCAAATCCTTTGATGAAGTTCACTATTCAAAGAACATCATCAGAGGCATGCTTTTATTGTTTGGACATTTCTGCTTAGAACTCAAATTGACAAAACCTTAGTTCAGGATTTATGACTGGAATAAAATGATCTCGATGCACATGTTAATTGTCCGGTTATTCCTTTAAACAGGTGGCTGTTAAATTTGCCCAGAAGACACCAGATAGGCAAGATCTCTGCTCTGTAAGTAGACTACACTTTCTGTTTTTTCTCTTCTCAGTCACTGTGTTCAATTTATGTCTTATATTTATTAAAGACAACAGGCTGTGGTCAAAAACCCTTGTTTGAAAACCAACATTATTATTTTGTTTTCAGTCTTCAGACCAGCCGCTTCCTCTAGAGATCACCTTGGGAAGTATTGCTAGCAGTGGCTTCAGGTGTCTGAATATAATTCAGCTCCTAGATTGGCAGGTCTTTAAAGACCATTATGTCATAATCATGGAGCGGCCTATGCCAAGCATAGATCTGGAGGCATTCCTTCAACTCAGTGGAGGCGTCCTCAGCGAGCAAACGGCACAAACTATCATGTGGCAAGCTGTTTATGCTGCCAATGTTTGCTGTACCGGGGGGTAATCCACCTATAAAGCTACAAAACCTGCTTGTAAACCCAAACACACT
>CAIGQZ010035027.1:2465364-2506151 GCA_903798205.1 Danio tinwini
ACTATGATAGTTCAGCCGCGAGTTACGTCGTTGTTTGGGAAACGCACCACTGGTTAAGTTGAATTACCAACTTTGTTGTTTCAAATTACAAAATCATGTTGAAAAAACTAAAATGCAGAATAATTTTTTACAGTGCGCTGATTGGTTAGTCATGAAACACAATAGTTGAAGTTAGATAAAATATAGAAGATGCGAGTTGTGGTTTTGACATTATTTGAACAAACACATCAGAGTAGAGTTGAAGTACAAATTCAAAAACAAACATTAGATACTTCAAATGTCAAACGAAAGAAAAATAACTTAAAAACATCATTGTGGAAACAAAACAGAAAATATCTGATGTACAGTGCTCAGCATAATTAAGTACACCCCATTTTGAAAATGAATATTTTGATCCATTTCTCAGTAAATTTAGACAATGCTTTTTGGTGCATTTAAACAAAACTTATTAAAGACTTATTAAACTTATTAAAAAAGACTTATTAAACAGATTTATTTATTAAAATTATATTTTTGTCACCAAACATGTTTAGAAATTGAAAGATCATACTATTAAATTCAAGCAAAATATTGCAAAACAGTCAGTCAGAGAAGCTGTTAGCCACAGCAGTTTGTGCTTGAATCTGACAGAAAATGAAGAGCACACAGCTGAACCTCAGACCTGCTCTCTAAAATAAAATCTAACAAGTGTCTTTAATGAATTACACTTTTTTGTGACTAATCATGATTAATCACGAATCCAAAAAATAAATAAAAATCCAAAATACAGGCATTGCAAATATGGAAATTGGAAAATAATAATAATAATAATAATAATAACATATTGAATACAAACAATTGTACTTATTGTAAAGTTGAATTGCGAGTTGAAGCAATTTGTTATAAAGTAGAAACAATTTAGCTTAATCCTCCTTAACATTTAGCCAGTTGCTAAGACAGTCCAGTTTATTGACATCAAAGACAACACACACGCACGCGCACGCACACGCACACACACACACACACACAGACACACCAGCCTGATCTCACGAGGAAACGTAAGTATTTTACGTTTTGTCAGTTTAGTGGCTAATTTGTACAAATTCGTACATAATTTCATAAGTTCACACATAAGTTCAGTCAAACAAAAATGTAAGATTTTAAAAAGGAGGCGTGGCACCTAACCTCACCCCTAACCCCAACCATCTTTGGGTGATGAGCAAATTGTACTAATTTGTTCGAATTAGATCATAAGAATTCATACGAATTATCCACTAAATCAAAAAGTTACAAATTGCTGTGAGATTGCGTTGGACAGAGAGAGAGAGACTAGTACAGCACACTCCCTTCAGATCATCAACACGCACGATCGTGTTCATCAAATTTGCTTAAACTAAGCGTTCTTAAAGTATGGCTGTATTTCTCAAGCCACCCGAACCACGCGAGTCCCGAAATGCGGAGGTTTTTCTTTCCGTTCGCCATGCGGTATCAAATTCCATTAAAACAGCACTCTTCCAGCAGTCCTTCATTTATCAAATTACTGTCACAAGGCATGAACGATATGTTGCTGAATGAAATGATCTGCAGTTAAAGATTAAAAATGATACTCTGGAGGAAACGCTGAAGAGCCTGGTGATGCGACCTTAATTGTTTTATACTGAAACTTTCCTTCTAAAAGCTCTTCATTGGTCTTATCCATATTTTTTTGCACATTTAACACACGCATGGCCGGAGCAAGCTCAACTGGCGCTCTAGGCGAATGGCAATCATGCCACCCTCAACCCGAAAGTAAAATAGAAAGTGACCGGATTGTAGATAAAAGTGACTGGGGGGGGGGGGGGGGTCGCTCACTATTCGGCCGCCTAGGTCGTCTCTATAGACACGCCGGCCCTGAACACACGTCGGTCACAACAGAAAATAAAAAAAACGCAACTGCGTTTTTGACAGCCTTAATTTTTTTAATAATTCTCTGGAACATAATTCAAATTAAACAGTAAGCACTTCTGTCTTTGTGTCGTGTCCTTTAGAAGCCCAAATACAGAAACAGAAGTAGCTCTGTGAAAATAGCAGCGTTTGGACGGCATTTTAGCTTTCTTTGCTATAACATTACAGTGCCTGTCAGTGTGTTACCAGAAGCCCCTGTGATCTCATTAACCCGGATGTATTTTTTTGTAGTCCCCAAACTTACGTTTGCTGTAGGCTTTGCTAAGCTAACTCTGTAAAAGCCAATATCTCTCTTTGCATTGAACTTTGAGCGTATCACATGCTGAGATGTAGTTTATGTTAACACAGCTACATTACACATGAACTAAAGTTTAAAACATGATGCTGTACATTGTGATAATTGATGCAACGTGATGTGACTTCCAAAGGAATGATAAACCTGTCTGGCCAATTTGATGGAATGCTAAAATGATTCTCATGATGAAAAATGATGTCATAGGGTGCTATCAAGTGTAAGCCAAAAAATAAAAATAAATCTGAGAATACAGGATAAAGAAACAAATGTTTTGCTTTAAAGTACAGAGAATATCTGTAAGTACCATTAAAATAAACCTGTTAAAAGCCATTAAAATACAAATCTGTATATTATGGGATTATATTATAATACATCATAGCACTCTTTAGCATTATATATTATAGTATTCTTCATACCGATAACTTTAGAGCAAGTCCCATGACTTGATCTGTTTTATATGCACTCCAAAGCACAAAAAAATTCATACGAATTTTAAGGATTGTGAAGGAGTGTTTTAAACACCCAATACTGCACTATAAGTCTTCCGAAGCACTTCAAATAGCTTTATAAGAGAATCAGACACATATTTAAGTCATTATTCAATAATAAATCTGACATCTCCTCTAGTGCTTTACCATGTCGGTGATATTTCACTTGAGTAATGCTCTATTAATGAATGAATCATTCTTTTTGGTTGGCCTTTTTAATGAAATATTGCTCTGCATCACATACGCTGAAATAAACCATATACAGAGAGCTCATTAGATTCAGTTAATTGAGAGAAAACTCTGGTTACAGCAATTAACAACTTGAGTGAAGGTTATCACTGAATATAATATGTAATATATAATATGTAATATAATATAATATATCATTTTATATAATTTTTTTGTTTATATAATTTTTTTTCTCTCACACAAAACCTACAGATGTGGCTACTGAGAATGCACGAGTGGATGAACGAGTTTACACATGGTACTGCAGTACTGCGCGGTACAGCACAACATGGTCTAACACAAGAAAGACATGACCAGCAGGGGGCAGTTATGTGACATAGTGAACATACTGACCTGATAAACTGTATCAGACAAAGCATGTGAGCTGAGCAGTGTGACGCTTCGCCAAGCATTCTGCTCCATGGTTGTGCGCTCCACCCAGTCGCTTACCACCCAATGCAAGCGATCCGTTAACATTCTGCTCACGTTCGCCGGGAAAACAATAACGCTCAGATCTCATGCTGACATAAAATTTCTCTAGTAGGCTTACTCAAATTGTTTTTGTAACTAAAAAATCTTAAATCAATGTCTATTGATAAAATAAGTTTCTGTTTCAAAACAGCATTCTTTCATTTTTTTCCTTCAGTACAGTTTTTTTAAAGAATATTTTAATAGGCCTAAGTGATCAGCTGTGTATTTTAGAGCCTGTTTATTCAGACAGCTGTGTGTGTTATCTTATACTATAGTTTAAAGGGCACCTATTTTACCCCTTTTTTAAGAGGTAATATTAATTTCATGGTTCTTCTGAGTGTGCCAGTTTAGGTTCAGTTCAAAACACAATTCAGATTTTTTTATTATGATGTGTTAAAAAGTGCCATTTTGGGGGCGTGTACACAGTTTGCTGTTTTGGGGGCGTGTTGCTTCACATGAAAACTAGTTTCGACTTCCCGCCCAACTTAACAAGGGGGCGGAGCCAAGAGCTCCCCTGCTGTGTGTATTGCAATAGACAGGCAGACAGAGAGAAGCAACATGAGTACCAGCATTCAGACGTACATGTAGGACTCAGACACAGACCAAGCAGAGAGTACAGAATCATGTGTCTTTGTATAGTTTTACAGCCAGCTGTGTGCTAGTTTAAAGCTCCGAACTTGTAGCCTACACCGAGACTAATAAAGCACAGTGAATTAACTGTGACTGAAGGGCATCACACACCGGATGCACCGCGACACGGCGCGCACATGACAGTTGAAAGTATCGCACACTTGCAGCGCCGGTGTGTCACCTGATAGAAACATGTTTAGAATTCAGAAATGCATGCCGCTGCGTGGCGCGACGCTGAGTGTCGCCGAGCGGCGCTTCTGGTGTAGGACCTGCTTGAGGCTATAACTAAAGGGCGTCATACACCGAATGCGTAGCTCAGAGCCACGACGCGGCACACCAGACGCGCACATTCGCATGTTATTTAAAATGAAACTATTCAGATTACGCTCTGTGGCACGGCAGAAATATGAACAGTGTCCTGAGCAGGGCCAGCGCGTCCATAGAGGCGACCTAGGCGGCAGAATAGTGAGCAAACCCCATGGTCGTCACTTTCACCCGCGACAACGCGAATGCATGGGGCTGTGCGTCGTTAGTTCGTTATTTCCAATGGAGGGACGCGCGCACGTGAGGCAACGCGCTAGCACTTTCCAGCTGCACCTAGTTAAGATGACAGGGAGCTTCTGTGACCGCGGGAAATGCAAACCGCTGAAGTTTAAGGAAGACACAATGAAAAGTACACATGTATGCAAACCCACCAAAACTCACAAACACTGGCGTGGAGGAGAGCGCTAACGTGGTGAATGTTGAGCCCAATGAGCCTTCTATCTAAAAATAGAGCAGAGTGTTTCTTTGGTGACGTCGCTTTGACTCACGCTGAAAATGGCGGACGTGAAACAACATACTGAGGAGATGGTAATGCACATCTGTCAATCAATATTTGGTGTCGTTTTTATGTTGTTAAATTGAAAAAAAAGGACTGAGTGTGTTTATATCACCCTAATATGATGCTCTATACACTATACCTACACATATGTCTGTCCAAACAGCTTGAAAAGTAGATTTTTTCACCATAGGTGCCCTTTAACTGACTGTTAGCCTATTTTATACCACAGAGCTTTAAACATAATACAAATTTGCTTCCACGACCATGTCTTATTAATGCATATTCTTGTTTTAATTAATGTTATACTTTAATAAATAATTATGAAATTGAAGAATTCATTCCTCGATTAGTCCTACTGAAACAGATATTGAAACTATGAAACAGATTTAATCATGGCATTTAAGCCTGAACAGAAAACACATACGAAATTCAAATCAAATAGATTATAAAATGAATTTTTAATTGAAGTCATATTATGTAGCTTAAAGAGAACTATTCTAAACACGTCTCCGTAATTTTTGTCTGCATGTCATCAGGGCTCCATAGCCCGTAGCCTACCAACAGACATGTGGAGCATGTGTAAAGGCTTGTACACTCCGGGGTGCTTTTCATTTGCGTTTATCGTCAGTGTTTTTCGAGACGTTTTTCCGCGTTCAAACCCAAGCGATTTTCACTGGCGTCAAGCAGAAGAGTATGCAAAATCACTCCTTGACGTTAGATGGTGCCACACAATTTTAAGCTTCTGACACCTGTTTGTAGCACAGAAGAAGACAAAATGTTGACACGCTTGTTTTTAAAGTTACTGGCGTATTTGAACAAGCATGGAGGTTCAAGTAGCCCCTCCAGTTCCAGCGATGAAGAAATGATTATTGTTCACTAGTGCAATAAGCAGCTTCACGTTCATATCACCTCTGGGCATCATCTTTAATGTGCACTCGCATTGACAGTTTTGCGCTTGAGCGCTTCCAAGTGCTGTTTACTGTAACTTCAGCAGCTCCGTGCACGTGAACAAAAGTGCCAATCTGATTGGTGGAGAAGGTTTTGACGTGGTGCGTCAAAATAAAAAAAACAAGCATGAGGCATTTCTTTAAAAATGATGCTTTTAAGCCTGCCGTTTTGCGCGTTGGTGTGCACGATCACATTGGCGCCCTTTATTTAGTCATGAGGTGTTAAACGTCGACGGAAAACACGAGCAAAAAGAGTTCCGGTGTGAACGGGCCTTAAGGCTGGGGAAAGATATGGAATGCGCCATTAAAAAAATCATACATTATATACAACCAACGAACCAATTTTTTTTTCCATTTGAAAAACTACAGTTAAAATAGCCTATGCTGGTTCTTAAAACAGATTCAGTCAGTATTTTCCTTTTAATCTAAATTTGTAATTTAAGTGAAAAATATCTAAGTACCTGTATCAATATCGCTGTACCAAGGCTGAAGGAAAGCTTTCAGCACACACATACATTTATAATTTCCAAGTTTCTCTTAAAGCTGTCTGTAAATGGCACAATTGTTCAGTTAAAGATACATTTGAAACATAAAAGTACAACGTTTTTACTAGATGAACTGCCAAATGTGCATAAGATAAATGAACAGGGATTGTTCCCAAAAGTAACAGTAAATGCAGAATATGTTAAGAAAGATATGTTTGATATGTGATGTTAGATTGTCTTAATATGAAATCTAATAACAAAAAATACAAGTAATATATATGTATGGGTGATACACCATAAATCCTTTATGTTAAAGTTATGCTTATGTCATCATTCAAGCAAATCCCCAATGTGCTTTCAGCTGCATCTCATTCAGCCCTTTATTTAATAAAAAGTTTGAATCCCATTGAAAGTTTGAAACAGCATAAAGTAACAGAACGGCTGAATGCTGAGTCTAAATGGATTACAAAGTGAGACAAAATGCCATTTTCTGGACTGCCGTAAGCCTAATCAATCTGGAAACAGTCAGCATAAAAACTGTCAAGCACTTTTCCTAACTTATTCCTAAATGACTAAAGACAAAACACATTCAAGGCCAGTAAACGGGCAGTGTATAATGACCACTGACTAAAATCTGGCTGAATGAAGCAGTGACTAAACCTCTTCAACGTAAAACTGCGAACACGTAATGAAACACGTAAACGGTTAGAAGTGGTGAAAGCTTATGTTGCCATCTTAAAAATGATTCTGCTGAATGATTCAGAGCAGATGGCAATTTCCACCCATTTCCAGCTCTCTGCTGCTGAGGCAAATGATGCTTGTTAAAGGAGCATCTGGCCTCATCCCTGTTGTGTACAGACACCGGTCACAGTGAAACTACCATTCAAAACAATACTGCCACAGAATTCAAATAAGTCATAAAATACTAAATAAATAAAAAAAAATAGTACCTGGCATCAGTGCTGGAGTTTTTGTCTTATTTGTAGTCCCGATATCTAAAAAAAACTTAAATCAAGAAGCATTTTATAAACAAGTAATATAATTTTTTTTTTCAGAAATACTAAATCAGCTTTTCATATCATGTTGCAGTTTTCAGGGTGTGCCAACCCATGTAATTTTGGTTCAATTGTTAGTCAGTGTAGAATAGACAGGATGTCGTTGACGTTGAAGATTTATTTTCCATATTTTTTGTTTATTAGATTAGAGGGGATTTGTTGCGAATAATAGTAAGACTGTTTGGTTTTGTTTGGTTCTTTTCTTTAGCGCCACCCATAGCCAGTCTTTCTAACATTTTGTTGTTTATTGTCTCTGACATTGTATATTCTGCATATATCTCACTCACTGATTCATCATCGCTTTTTGTAAATAAATCACAGGCATCTGATCACTTTCTTGTTATCAACACCCTTACTTTGTCCCACCATTTATTGACTATCTTAATCCTATCACTTTAAAATAACAAACACTGTACATCGCTGTATATTTGGGCTAAAACAATGCTTTATTTATTTATTTAGGCCTACTTATTTGCATGCATGTACTTTCATTTTAGTTGTCTTTTATTTCTTTAATTTTACTTTTCAAAATGAATCTTCATTTCACAGTTTATAATGATAATAAAGCTTGTTAACAATTTTAATAATTAATGAAGAAATTATATTGCTTTGTTTCATTGTTTCATCTTCATTTACAAGTAGCAGAGTATTTACAGCTACTGTATATATTTCTGTCCGTTCGCATCCCGTCCCTTTGTGCCCCCTGGCCGCACAGTTGCAAACTACGGTTATATCCAAAAAATACATTCTTACTCCTTTAGTCGCGGTGGTAATTCTCCTTTTAAAGTGTCACTGTATATACTGTATATATCTCACTCACTGATTCACCATTACTTTTTGTAAAAAATCACTAGCATCTGATCCCTATCTTGTTGTCAACACCCTTACTTTGTCCCTCAATTTACTTTTGAGTTCTGCCAAAAAACAGTTCCACTCCCCTAGACAAAAAGAAGTCATAACAAGACTTTATTGCAGTCTTTTTTCTAATAATTATGATTTCATATCTCATAATGTCATTATTTTTGTAATATTAGAGGGAAGGATAAATTGAGCTCCAACTCTAATCATCTTAACCCACTCTGAAATATTATCCACAATCCCAGCTCCCAAAACCAGGACCTCCCTTTTCTCCCCACCACACCACACGAAAACCTCAAAACATTATAAAATTCTGAGTGGGTCTCACACAGGTGAGTGGGCCTGACAAACCACCTGCAGAAAACACACTCTTTCATCTCTCTAACACTGTAACAGATGCTTGCACCAGTTTGCACATTCTTGACACTTTCTTAAAATCACTCTGTATCTGGATAAAAACATGTACCACAAATCATGTTGCACTACTTGTTTTCATCAACCTTAAATGCATCATTTGCACAATATTTTTTATGTCTTATGTAAAAGTACTTGTATTGTCTGTGTTATTTTAGGTTATGTGTATAGTTTAAGTGTGCATGGTATATGCATAGTTAGTAGTTAGTATAGTTAGATTACAGCTTCGGTATGTAAGTTAGTTATGTATAGGTTTTAAAATGGCTCTTACGTCCAGTGTTGTGTTCTTATTTAAGACTATGTTTATTTATGTAGCGCCGTGGTCCTGCGAGACATGACATATCATTCCACTGTATGTCCATACATGTAGCGGAATAACAAAAAAACTCAACTTGGACTTGAATGCTGATGATAAGATAAGCTTAGACAGGACCACTTTGGCAAGGATGCATTTACTGACTAAATTTATATTTGGCGCTATTGTTCCTAATGGGGGTTTCTTACTTCATGGTTATTAGAAAAACAGTTCTGCTTTAACTTCCCGGAACCACAAGCTGGGCAAATACAAGATACATAAGGATTAAATTGGGTTGTACTATAAGGTCTTGGTGATAGATCCAAGGACTGATTTGCTGTAGGAAATGTCTGTCCTTTTCAGTGAGAACAGCTAGAACTTGAGGGCTTAAAATGAGTCTGAAATGAGAGGAGACGACAGCCAGAAGGTGCAAAAGCATATTTGAACTTATAAAAAGGACGGAGAGAGGGTTGCGAGCAATTTAAGTATACTTACCTGAGCTGTATGCCACATTTATATGAACCTGGTATAGTAGAAGAATGCCATTGGTTGGAGCAGATATTCAGGCAGTTGATGGCAGCCCTATGCCCATACCTGTCAACCCTCCCGTTTTTCCCGGGATTCTCCCATATTTTCAGTCTTTCTCTGAAGGGTGGCAAGTGGGTAGTGGTAAAAAGAGGCTGTTTCCCAAACAGACTCTGTACACGCGATTTGAAACAGATCGAAAGTCTGGGTTTTGGGTGCGTCTTTACACAGACATATACGTATAATTAATAATAATAACATTTAAAGATGTCGATATTGGAGTTTTTTTCAAACACCACTAATTTCATCCTAAATGAGCATAAAAAGTTTGAAAACCAATCAAATGCTTTCTTTATAACGTTAGATTGTTGCAATTTTTAAAGTGACAACTGTTATTTAATGTAATCAAACGAAAAAAATCTAAATAAAAGATTTGTTCATTGCTCTTTAATCAGAATGTGTAATTGATACAGTGAAGAAATGGCTAATGAGATTTGATAGCTTGATTTTATTTCATTATAATAGTTATTAATTGTAATACGCTGAACTGTTTGCTAATGTATTTGCTGCTAATGTAAACTATTTTTTATTTTGTAAATAATAATAAAACATATACTGACCATTTAACTGTTTATTTACAATGAAACAGCTCCAAATTAACATATTTAGTAATTTGGGGATTTTTAAAGAGGGGAATCCCTTATTATGGTGGGCATATCCCTTATTTTCACATCCCAATGTTGACAGGTATGCCTATGCGGCCTGTAGGGATATTTACAGTTTTAACCCAAAGAATGACCAGTCTGTCAGATGAAGAAGAGCCGGAGTCAGAGATTCAAATAAATAAATAAAGTTTACTGAAGATAGTTTGCAGTTTCATCAGCAGAAGCCAGCTTCAACACTCGCAATGAGTTCCTAGGCCGCTCTGCTTGCAATCACAAATCAATAACAATTATACTCTCACATAACGTCATTATCTGCTTCATACATATAGGTGTTCTAACCTGACTTAAGACATTTTAGATAGTATTAACTCATAGAAATATCAATAGAAACAATAGAAGTTGTTTTAAGTCCTCAGCCGTTCATTTCCACTCAAGGTCTCCATAACCTCTGACCTAGTTTGGTGGCTCCTGAAAATCGTTTCAAAGAGACAGGCAATGCACTGAACATTCTTACATAAAGCAGTGTATTTAACTTATTCATTAGTTGAAATCAATGCAAAGTTAAATAGACGTTCAACTAATCAATTAATTATCTTTAATGAAAATAATGAGAAATAAGATGATGAGGAAAGGATAAACATCCACGCTGAGATGGATGGGACCGGATAGGATGGTAGAAATCCGAATCCTTCAGGCCAAAGTGAATATTGCTGCGCTCGATTAAAATAATATTATTCCAAAACCAAAAACAAGATTTCTTATACTCAATTGGCGGTTTATACAGTATGTCTTGTTGAAATGGAAAAACTCACTTAACTCAGACTTACTATTTTTGAAATCAAAACATTTTCCAGAAGTCTAGAAAATGCTTTTTTAATTTAAGAATTTTTTAGATATTAGGACGATACACACAAGACAAAAACTTCAAGAAAGTACAGCATTTCTTTTGCAAAACAGATCTCAAGATGGTTTAGCCAACTAACAGAGACCACATTTACTGAATGTGTGTAGCTGGATTTCTTTTAAAGGCAATGAAAATTGAACATCTAATGGGTTCCCATATTAACAACATATTTAACTTTCTAAATACAACTTTTGTCAATATTGGGGGCTTAGTACACACCGAAAAACAAGAACATCACAGTCTGCATCTTTAGGGGACCATAGTTAGATGTGCAAATACGATGTGTCTTTGTGCAGTAGGAGTTGTCTACAGTTTAGTCTATGTGGTCAGTTTTATAGTAGAAAGATGCAGGAGGAGTGGTGGAAGTGGGAGGGAGAGGAAAACGAAAGAATGAGCGTAACAGATGTCAGTGTCATCATTGTAGAGCTGCTGTCACTGCACACACATCAGCTGGCATTTAACACATCAGCCGGACCCTAACAGAGTGTGACAATCCCAGTGCCAGTCTCTCCACACACTCCTACTGAAGCTGACACACCACACAAATTATCTGACAGACAACAAACACACACTCTCACTTCCAGAGCCATCGGTTCTGACACACAGAGAACAAGAAAGGTTATCACCGGAAGATAAATTCGTGTGAAAATTTGCAGATTATCATTATCATTAGTTAATGTCAAAGGCCTGTTTTTGTCAGTACACTTGGAGATATATTAAGGCCACTGCATGTTATTTTTGAATGTATTTTATTTATAAATATATATTTAAAAACTGTATTTGTCTAGCTATTTTATCAAAATATACATTAACATATTAACATGTAGCAATGATAGAAAAATAAGGAAGATACTTATACTTGTTACTTCATATTCCAAAATGTCATGATTAGGAAAATATAGGATGAAATAAGACATTTTACATTTCAAAAATATATTTTATTGATCCTCACAGTAACACAATAAATTTAGCATGTATTTCTAGACAGAAAAAAAAACATACACTCACCGGCCACTTTATTAGGTACACATGTTCAACTGCTTATTAATGCAAATTTCTAATCAGCCAATCACATGGCAGCAACTCAATGCATTAAGGCATGTAAACATGATCAAGACGATCTGCTGCAGTTCAAACCAAGCATCAGAATGGGGAAGAAAGGTGATTTATGTGACTTTGAACGTGGCATGGTTGTTGATGCCAGACGGGCTGGTCTGAGTATTTCAGAAAATGCTGATCTACTGGGATTTTCACGCACAACCATCTCTAGGGTTTACAGTGAATGATCCGAAACAGAGAAAATATCTAGTGAGCAGCAGTTCTGTGGGCGCAAATGCTTTGTTAATGCCAAAGGTCAGAGGAGAATAGCCAGACTGGTCTATCTAGCTGATAGAAAGGCAACAGTAACTCAAATAACCACTTGTTACAACTAATGGAAGCAGAAGATCATCTCTGAAGACACAACACGTCGAAACTTGAGATGAATGGGCTACAGCAGCAGAAGACCACACTGGGTGCCAATCCTGTCAGTTAAGAACTGAAGCTACAATTCGCAAAGACTCATCAAAATTGGACAATAGAAGATTAGAGTCTCGATTTCTGCTGCAACATTCGGATGGTAGGGTCAGAATTTGGCATCAACAACATAAAAGCATGAATCCATCCTGCCTTGTATCAACGGTTCATCACGGTTGTATCAGGCTGGTAGTGGTGATGTAATGTTGAGGGATATTTTCCTGGCACACTTTGGGCGCATTAGAATCAATTGAGCATCTTGTCAATGCTGCAGCCTACCTGAGTATTATGACCATATCCATCCCTTTATAACCACAGTGTACCCATCTTCTGATGGCTACTTCCAGCAGGATAATGCACCATGTCATAAAGCGTGAATCATCGCAGACTGGTTTCTTGAACATGACAATGAGTTCACTGTACTTAAATGGCCTCCACAGTCACCAGATCTCAATCCAATAGAGCACCTTTGGGATGTGGCGGAACGGGAGATTCGCATCATGGATGTGCAGCAACTGATGCTATCATGTCAATATGGACCAAAATCTTTGAGGAATATTTCCAGTACCTTGTTAAATCTATGCCATGATGGATTAAGGCAGTTCTGTAAGAAAAAAGAGGGTCCACCCCGGTACTAGTAATGTGAACCTAATAAAGTGGCTGGTAATGGTATATATTTTTTCCATATGGCTGATAAAGCTTGCTCATGTGTAAAATTTCCATAGTTAGTGGAATGTAGAAAATTTACATTTATTTTCGTTCTTTGGTCTGCTTAATAAATGAAAACAATAATTGTTCTAACCAGCTATTATACAAATTGCGATTACATTAACTGTGACCCAGAAGCATTGATGTCATTATCATTTTGACAGTATTCATTTTTCATCAGAGTTAGAATTTCCATGGAAATAAGGTTCATTCACATCGAACTGTGTCATTATGAAGACGTATCTGCTCCTCCAACAATCAGAGAAGCTTTAGGCGAACAATTATTAATCCTCTGACTGGAAAACAAGGCAAACAATGGTCTTTTCTCCAAGCCGTATCAGTCATGAAACCCCAAAGTGATGCTGAAATATTTATCCCTTTGGAAATGAAATGTGATGGCAGAATGTGGAATAAACACCACAGAAATGACAGATTTGTGTCATTGGCTTTGTTTTTAATAGGATGGTGAGTTTAGCTGCTAAATAATTGACATTCCTCTCTGCGTGCTCTGTGTGTTTGTTGTTTTGCAAGACAGTTTTTACATTTTTGCTTTAAATCGATTTGTTTTATCGTGGTAAACCACACAGAGTGAAAAACATCAAATAAAAAATAAATGTTAATTAACAATATAATCTTGTTGTTACGTGTAATTATGTAAAATGTACTATAATTATACAGTAGGTAGCATGAAACAACAGTGCAACATTACTGTAAAATATATAGCAACTTTTTTGTGGCTACATCTAGTCTTTTAAATATCTTTTTTGTCTAAATATTAATTTTATTCTTGGTTCAATTATATTTTTATATATATTTTAGATATGTTTTTGGTAATTTAGTTGTATGAAATTTACATTATGGGATGTTTTTATAAGTTGTTTACATTTTATGACTTTTTATTTAAAAAAACAAATGTTACTCGCATACTGTTTGCTATATGGAATGCAAAAACTTTGAAGCTCAATATCTCAAAATCATTCAGAACGCAGATAGAACCTTATAATTTCAAGGTGCCGATTTTATTTTGTTTAAATTTGGCAAATGTTTATAAATTATGATTCTTACATATACACTTACTAAAATAATATAATATATTATAATATTATAATATATTATTTTATAGCGACACAGTGGCTCAGTGGTTAGCACCACGCTGCCTCACAGCAAGAAAGTTGGTATTTCTGTGTGGAGTTTGCATGTTCTCCTCGTGTCCACGAGGGTTTCCTCCGGGTGCTTCGGTTTCCCCCACAGTCCAAACACATGCGCTATAGGTAAATTTAATAAACTAAATTGGCCGTAGTGTATGTGTGTGAATGAGTGTGTATGGGTGTTTCCCAGTGATGGGTTGCAGCTGGAAGGGCAACTGCTGCTGGATAAATTGGCGACCCCTGATGAATATAGGGACTAAGCCAATGAAAAAAGACTTAATGAATATTATTCTATTTCATATTCTATTCTATTCTATTATATTATATTATATTATATTATATTATATTATATTATATTATATTATATTATATTAAATTATATTATATTAAATTATATTATATTATATTATATTATATTATTCACCTAACATTGTAGGATTTTTTCATAATACTAATATGCATTATATGAGAAAGAACTCATATACATACTGTATAGAGAATTACATTTACATTTGCTCACTGTAAATAACAAGATTATTTGTTTCAATTCTAAAAAAAAAACTAACATTACTGTAAAACATATTAGAATATTTACTTTTAATAGTTCATAATTGCACAAATCTTTTCTGCTTTTATTTAGTAAATAAATGACAAGTAATTATTTGTATATTAAAATCCAGCCTACACATCTGACTGTCAGCGTCATTGTACTGTAGTTCTCCTGAATTTGTTCTGCTAGCAGAGGAGGACAGGGCTCTTGCTTTGAACTGAAACACATTCATATGGATAAAGCAGAGAATTGTTAGACAGACTCAATATGTTTTCTCATATTTTGTACAATACGTTTCCTTATATTGCAATATACACAAGTCGGAACAGAGATTGTGAGGAAGAAGAGATGGCCAGCGTGTGTGTGAGTGTGTGAGCGAGAGAGTTGTTTGTGTGAGATTAAGAGAGCGAGACAGAGCAAATTTGCAGAAGGGCCCGCGTAAAAGTAAGGAAAAGGCAATCCCAGGTGACACCTGGTTTTACCATCCATCACAGTCCGAGAGGCAGACAGAAACTAGCGAAGCGTCCGCATCTGTCACCCAATCACAGCCTCTGCCTTTCCTCCATCACCAATCTCATTTGTTCCTCTCAACAATTCATTCCAGGCACGCTTTCTGCACTCCGTCAGATGACACCCGGCTGTCACCTTCAATATGTTTATTTATTCCTGTTTTGCTCTGCTCAGGCAATGATGACTCAAATTAAACCTCTGCATATAGAAAAGCGCAGATGCAGGAATTGTGCTGGATGCTTTGAGTGTAGTAGAAGGCTTTTTTTTTTTCTTTCAAAATAGATTAAGTGTGGCATTTAATGAAAATTAGCCATGTTTAGGTGTTATAATCGAGTCCCCATTACATTAATAATGCGGAAAACAGACAACCCTTTGTTACAACTGACTTTGTTTTGGTAAGATTTTCTCTGCAACCATGTGGGAAATGGGGCATTCATATTTTGCTCCATGTTGTTGTGTAACACAGCATTTTGTCATTTTTGTTTACTCACTGTAAAACTAGAGGCTCAATGTGATTAAAAGGTGGCAAATAATGAAATGCTGACTTATTCAATCTTTATGTCCTATAAATGTGTTCCCAGTGCATCTACCAATCTTGAAAACATGAAATAAGACAACCAGTAACTTTGTTTTGGTAAGCCTTTTTCTGCAAGCATAAGGCAATGGCTAACACAATCTAACAGCAATTCACAACTTTTTGATTCAGTTCGTATGACTTTGTACAATCTCATTCGTACAGTTAGTACGATTTGCTCATTCCCCAATGACAGCTGGGTTTAGGGGTGGTGTTGGGCGCCATGATTTAAAAATCTCACATTTTCATGTGACTCAGTGTTTTCTCTAGGATTTTTTCCAGCTGTGGCGGCAGACCTTTTGATCTACCAACTACCTATAGCGTTATTTCAAATGACAAATGTTGTGGTGCAGTATTACAAGTCGAGATTGGATTTATGTAATACGAGCATGAAGATATTTTTGCTTGCGTGAGGATTTCTTCTGTTCGTACACAAAAATTCTTGCACGCTCTCAAATATATGCTGCTCAAGTGCAGATTTTCTTGTGTGCTCTCAAATAAACACTGCTGAAGTGCAATTTAGCACGTTTATGTAGTGAATATGTCTCCAGTTATTAGATTAGCTAGGAATTTATGAATGTCTCCAATAGACCTATAGAGCAGCATTAATGCGTCCTGAAGTAAAGTGAAATGGCCATAAACTCCAGCAAGATAAAGTCTTTTGTTTGTTGTATGCAGAACCACGGACCTTTATCTATAAATAAAAATTTAATTATGGAAACTGTTCATCCTAACTGAAAGCTATACGTCGTGTTTGCTGGCCTCATGCATCACGCACCTGTCAGTCAGTCAGTCAGCCATGATGTCACCTTAAAGGGTTAAACAAATATTGCACAGCACTTCTACGGTTACAGAAATGTTTGTGCCGTTATAATATAAAGGTATTCACTTACCTTTTGGTACCTTTTACCTACGTTTTGGTGCGATATAACTCGCTATTTAAAAAAAAAAACTACTGTTTTGAATAAGAAGCCATGGCGGGATGAATTTTGGTGTGGCGCCCTGCCATGGAAGAATAAATGTAGCTGAAACCTTGTAACTGAACTCCTACAAATTAGCCCTTAAAATGACATGTAAATAACGTAAAATAGTTACCTTGTGAGATCAGGGTTGTAATGCAGTTTTAGATTATGTTCTTCTAGTGACATACTAGGAAGGGGATCTTATTATACAGTATGTTATTACCTCTTATTTTCACACGCTTCCACCCACAGCACCAATGCAGCAGTTCACCATTTCTGTTCACTTACTTTAACAGCTAGAGATTCACAATAAGGGTCAGTTGATATTTTTTTAAATGTTTCCAAATGTCCTTTCTGAATGTGCTTGACAACTTGCAGTACAACTAATGTAGCTTAAGACCTAATAGTTTCTTAAAGTATTTACAAAAGCCAGAGTTTGTCAAACCATCAGCATAATTCATAAATGTAGGCACTGTCTGACTCCACATTAATATAAGAGAACTGTACTATTGTTAAATGTATAGTTTTTACTTGGGCCATTACATCAGAAGTTACAAACAAACTACAAAATTAAAACTACAAACTACAAAAATGAGATGTGTGCTGAAACTAAAGTTCAAGAAATCAATTCTGAGATTTTTTTTACATCTCTATTTTCTGAGCTTAGATTTAAACAGCAGAAGGTGTTCTTCCTTAAATTTGATTTGATTTATGTCAACATATTTCACTTTAATCTTTAGAGTTCTTTTCTTTCTTTAAATAATAAAAACCGACACTCTGATTATTTTACATTTAAATTAATTAATTAAATCATATAATAAACATTTCCTTCTTCGTTCAGTAAAAAAGAAAGTAACTAAAAAAAAATCTAAATTAATTCAATTTCAGTGCACATGCTTACCAGAGCTGAGGGGGGCTATTGACCTAGGGGTCAGGCCAGGCTCCCTGGGGACCCTCCCCCATGGTGCCAATACTGATTAAATGTCAGACTGGCAATTTTTTTATCTAAATATTGTGACCCCCTCACAATTGAGATTGATCATCTCAATCAAAATTATACACAATAAATATAAATGTATATTAACTATAACTTTGAAAATATTGCTCAACCTACCTTTTACTTTTAATGTATTCCTGATCAAAATCTAAAGACCAGGGGAAAAATTCCAAGTATTAACATTTAACACTGGTTGATGATAAACAGGCTGTAGTACTGCTTCAAAATGCCAATAGAAGAAACCAGAGCAAGCGACAAAAATGAGAGAAGGCAATGTATACCATTTTAAACACTTCATAAACTGATCAAAAACACAGGCCAAAAGAAACAACAAAAACACACAATAGAACTAAAAGGGTCATAAACGGATTCAGTAGTGAGTAGCTCCTTGATCACTTCAGATGTTAGTTTCATCATGTTTTAGCCTGGTAGGAACATTCAGTGTTCCATGTGGTAAAGATGGCCTCATGAGGACCATCCATGGTCTGGAACTGACAGAGTTTTTTTGTAAGCCTCTGTGGCAAACATTATTGTGCAACATCATTTTCCTGAACGAAGTCTAGAGTGTTGTCCCGTTGAAATACCCAGTCTTTACCGCATAGACAAGGGCCCACATTCAAGAGGGATGCCTGCTGCAACATGTCCACAGCCAGCCGTTGTTTGATGCCCTGCACAACAACCTGAAGCTGATTTTCCCATTGAAGGAAAAAGCAACACAAAACATCTATAGTAAGATCTTCGTTGGAAACCATCAGGCCCATCCAAGTTCATTTTTTCTCATCAGAGAATAAAACATTTTTCACCTTTCAATGTCCCTTTGGTGCTCCCCTGCAAATTCCAAAAGGGCAAGTTTGTGGTGTGGGAGGAGACGTTGTGTTTGAAGACGTTTAAGCACTTCTCACACAAATGCCATCTTATGGTTATTCAGCATCATAAAGAGACTTAATCTGGGTTGACGATCAGGCTGTGTTTTGATGGACAGCCCATCTGATTCTCGTGAATTTTTTTTTATGTCAACCACTTTTTGTCTTACTGCATCCAAACATTGCCACTATAATGTGCTGTGAAAGTGCCCAGAGAAAGAAAATCTGCCTTTGCTCTCAGGATGTCATGAAAATGTGGCTGCATCAAGGACAATGACATAAAAGCCATATTTTTTTTGTGTAGATTGCTATGGCCTTAAGCTTTTGAACTGTTTAAATTTAGTTTTCTATACAGGGCTTGCTCTATTTTTCGTCACTTGCTCTGGTTTGTTTTTTTTGGCATTTTGAAATAGTATTTACCCAAACCTTTTCTGATCCATCAGTGCAAATTTTGAATATTTTGAGTCAATTAACTTAAGTCGCATGTTTTTGGATGATGGGAGGAAACCGGGGGACCTGGGGAAAATTTACATAAGCACAGGGAGAACATATAAACGCCGCACAGAAACATTGGCTTGACTAAAACCAGTGGAATCTAGGAAAGGAGAAGGAGTAGAGGTGGAAGGGGGGATTCTTCAAAACGAAGATGACTGTGGTATAGAACTTTGGTCATTTATGGTGACTTAGAAATTGTCTGATTGGTGAATCATGAATTGGATATGCGGGACTAGCCGTGATCAATCATAAGCACGTGTTCCTCTTGAAATTAGTTTATAAATAAACTTCATTAAAAATAAAGAATTACACAGGTTTTATGGTAGTCGCAAAAAGAAAAATGAGCTAAACTATGACTATTCCAGATGGTAATGCACACATTGACCCATTACAATAATGCAGACCATGCATTAAATCCTACCTCTAGTTTCCAACTGAGGGCAAACCTGTTTTCCGATTTACATTCTTGTTCACAGAATTTGAAATTCCATAGAGTTTAGCATTTGCATTTGCTAGAAAGTAATGTGAAAGTCAGCTCGTAACTGCCGTCAAAAGCTTGCGAAGCTGGAGTGTCCACTTGAATGTCATACATCAGAAATGAGCCTCTGAATCTTCCATCAATGTCAAGTATTTCATGTTTAACATAAATGTCACATACAGCTTGGAGACCATGTCATCTGAAAAGGTTTATGATTGATGGACTATATTCTATTTTCACTAGATAAAAAAGATATTCCAGGAGAACTGCTATGCTATGAGAAAACCAGATCATATGTAATAAAGGAAAGAAAGAAATATTTTTAGTTATGCTACTAAATTTCAAAAATAATGATTTAATATAAAAATAATGACTTAAAATAAAGAATTAATTAATTGGAATGGGAAGTAATTAACTGACTTTGCTGGGAAAAATGTGCAAGCAGGAAGTCTAAAACAGTGTGTTTTTATTATGGAACATACTTTGATAATCCAAAAAAGGTCTTCTTTGATTAACACATTGCACATTTCCATAATTAGAAATGGATACAGATTGGAGTGAAACATTTAAATGTTTCATTTTTAGGATAATAAGAATATATGGAGCCATCCTGTAATGTACAATTCTTTTTACATTTCTTTGCAGAGATTGTGAACTGATTAATACAAGTGCAAAGCACAATAACCCCTAAAAATGAGGTTGGCTAAGAATTGATAGAAGTTTTGATGAGTCCTGGTAAAAAAGGGACTGTCTGCTGTATTGGCTTTCAGCACATAACAGCAGATTTCAGCGAATGTGCTAGAGGCAATCTCATAATGGCAGATTTCTGTAATAGGATAATTTTAAGGTGCGATTTCTTTGACCTGTGAAAATATGAATCAATTTCAGAATAAGATCAGTGTGTGTATTCGCCTGCCTTTACAGATGCATGATGTGTCTTGAACACGTTAATGGGTGAAATGAAAGCAGGCGTTTTTCAATATAAAGTGTGATTCAAATGGAACAAATAATGACTAAAGAGATGACAGAGGAGAGAACAATCATGGATTTCATATTGGGGGCAGCCATGGCCTAATGGTTAGAGTTGAACTTGTGATCCAAAAGGTCACAGGTTTGAGTCCTGGCACCGGCAGGAATTGTAGGTGGTTGGAATTAATAACCAGCACTCTTTTCCAACCTCAATACCTTGGCTGAGGTGATTCCCATGAGCAAGGCAACAAACCATCAACTGCTGCCTGGACAGCCCACTGCTCTGGGTGCGTGTTCATTGGTGTGAGTCATTTGCAAAATGCTTAAATGTAAATATTGAAATGTCGTTTCAAACCAAAATGCTCACTGTTTTTTTTTAATGCCATGTTTAATAAAAGGACAGCACTTTCCTTCTATGCCCTTGTTGTTGTGAGGTGTTAGATCACACGCCAGATAAATAAGATTTAGCCCAACAAGTCAGCTGAGCTTCCAATACCCAAACTAGTCCAGTATTCAACAGAATTAACAATCTCCTATCAATATAAGAGTTGACTGAGAAAGCCAGAGAGGAGCAGAAGTAGGAGACAAAGTTATGATAATAAAGAAAGAGCAGAGTTTATTGAATAATCTTAGTTGCAAATGATTCAATGCTCAGACTTAGTCTGACCAGGATAAATCCAACAAGTGTTATTATACCACAAGCAACAGCAATGGAAAATTACAGCTTCACAACATTGTTCGGAGACAATGGGCTATATGCACACAGAATTTAATTTTTCATCCAGGCAACCCAAGGGCTTTCAGTGAACTGTCTTTCTATTACAAAATCGTCACGTTTAAGATCTCTTTTCTTTAAAAACTACCAATCATAGAGCCTATACAGACCTTGAAATGAGGACATTCTCTTATCTCTTGCTCATGAAAACAAGTATCGCTTGAATCCACAGTCATAAGATTATATGGATAAATGGAAATAATAATAAAGCAATAATTATAGGAAAATAAAAATAATAATATATAAAAACATAATGAAATGACAAGTAATAATTAATAATAATCAAATCATTAACTAATGATCAAATAATATGATCAAAATGATCATATGATTAAATAAAATAATTAAATGAAGATTAAAGAATATAAACAAATGAAAATAAGACATAACACAAATGAATGGTTGCTTTCTTTTTTTTTTTTACAAGGACTCTCATATCCTTAGTTAGATTCTTCAGAGGGAAGGTTTTATGTTTAATATAGTGGTATAACTTTCATTTGCAATTGTCATTTTAGTAGTACGTCATTACACATTATCATATTTTTTATGTAATAAACTGTTTATGTTTTCAGTCACACTCACTTATTAACTGCTGCATATTAGTACCAGATTTTACCCACCTTTGGGTCCTGATTTGCCTTAAAAGGATAGTTTACCCCAAAATGAAAATCCTGTCATCATTTACTCTCACTTGTTCAAAACCAATTTGAGTTTTGTTCTTCTGCTGAACAAAAAAAGAAGAAAACATGCTGGTTGTTGTTACCCATTGACTTTCATAGTCATAGTATCTTTTTTTTTTTTTGTCAGTTCAAGAGAAGAAATAAACTCAGAAAGGTTTAAAACCACATGAGGGAGCGCAAATGAGGAGGGGATTTTCATTTTTGGGTTAGCTATTCCTTTTACTCTTTGACGAATTGATATACAGTAACAAGGTGTGTTTGAAACATTCCTCAATGATTTGGGTCTATATTGACATTACAGAATCTCACAATTGCTGCAAATATACTGGATTGAGATCTGGAGACAAGAGGCCATTTCACTGTAATATTCAAAAAATATGTTAGCAACCCAGCCTGATATGATTTGAGCTTTGTTACACTTAAATGGTGTGTTGGAAACTGAAAATACATTACTGTAGCACATCTGAATTTTAGCCTCAGAGGTTTTGCCAGCTAGTATAGTGATCTGAAGAATAATAATGGTTTCCCAGTTATGGTAGTGCATGCAAAGTGGATTTGCTTTCACAGCACAGAAAACAGCATCTTCCCAACATAAACAAATCAATTACTTATGAGCCTCATAATATACAGTAACTACAGTGTTTGAGGTTTAAACATGTGGATGTTGTCTGCTGGCAGTCAGTGAAAACCACTTCTGCACATTCGTTAGTAATGTACATGGGTTTGTATAGACATTTCACCAGTATTGACCACACCACACAGATACTTTATTGGAGGGATGTAGGCATGAATGGGATGGTAAGGAAACAGTGGAATGAAGGGGAAGGGAAGTAAGAGGATAAACAGTGAACAGGTAGGTAGATTGGGCGTCCTATGATGATGCCCAGAGACTCAGAGTGTGGGTACCTATGAGGGAAGAGAGGGTTATACGATTGTTTATAGGGAGCAAGGAAATAGAGGGTGGGTTCAACAGAACGAGAAGAACAGTGCTAGAGGGCTGGTCTGCCTTAAATAAGTTTTAAGAAGTAGGTGAATGGTTAAGGAGGCAAAGTGAGGCATGGTCCTGCTGCTGAACCTTTGTTAACAAGTTAACTCTATTTAAGCTGATGATACAACAACTGGCAAGATTCCATCAACGGGCGAGAGACAATGAAAGACAGGGCAATCATTTAAAATTATTCCACAGCAGCTCTGAGCACCGATCGGAAAGTTTAATATTCTTGAACAGCTTTCACTACCTCTATGCAAGAGTGAAATCTATTTATAATAGCAGAAGCAAAGTAAAACAATGGCTAACAAATAATAATGAAGCTAATATAATGAATGCACAACAAAGAAGCACAAAACAAACACATAGATACTTTAGACCTACACAAAAGTATAAAGAAAGTATTCAGTTACTTATGGCCAGTTTCAACTAGGTACAGTACGGTACGGCTCGGTACGGGACACCTTTATCAGGCTTGCGTTTCCACTGCCAAAAGGGTAGCTTTTTGGTGGGTGTGATGTACGACAGAAAAGTTTTCAGATGACGTAATTTTTACTTAAGGAAATGTCACAGTAAAGCTTTACGGGTCGTTTACATATCATATAAGAAGCACTTCTCACAAAACAGATGCTTTAAACACATAAATACTTGTGTATAAATGTCCATTACTAACCTTTCTATGAATATGAATTGATTATGTGCAGATCAATGTTTAGTGTGAAATAGCCTACTGTAACGGCTGTGATTATATGAAATAAACAAATAAATGCAGCATAGATGAACAGATACAGACCCTTACAGTCTCTGATATGTTATCAATTACAGAAAGACTACACCCAGCATACTGTAGGTTTAGTCCTTATTTGGGTTCAAAAGCAACACAAAATATAGCCCAGTCAGTGCAAACCTCTCATATGTGTCTTTAATCTTCAGCAGCACGTGTAACCTCTTGTTAGAAAGTAATTCCATCATTCCGAGTTCATAATAGTCCAAAAGGCAATGATAAACATGGCAGTTTGTTCATGTTTAATATTGCAGAAAGCATCCTTTGCTGCTGTTTTTTTCCGGCTTCTCCTTTGTTTTTTCGCTCTTCACTTTCACGTTTGTCCTTTTCTGAAAGGATCGGATGCACTTCAATTATCACGCACACCTTATTAATATGAGCTCAAAAAGTTCGTTATTTCAAATATAGACGTGCGACGAGCTCTCAGAAGAAAGTGAAACCGCTCGCACTTTTAGACGGGCTCGTGAAACAACAACAGGACACAGCAGATTTTGTTCTTCTTTGCTTTGTGGCTGTTCATCAAGATAATGACAAGGTTTGTTTGAGCTCGGGTCGACTATGGCTTGTTATTGTATGTATATATTATTATGGTGTAATGTCTCGGCTGTGTTTTTAAAAATTGCAGTTTCTTTTGTTTTCATTCTTCTGCTTCTGCGAGTGATGCATCTCTGTAAACCAATAGCGTTTATCTGCACGTCTTTCTCCGCCTTATGTTACCATTTAGCCTGTTTGTTACCTTTTGTAATGGGTGACCAAAAAGTGGTACGATATAGTTTGCTTTTAGGTATCCTCTGACAGTGGAAACGGTCATAAAAAAGTACCGAACTGAACCAGCCAATAGTGATGTTGCGCTTTGTGCAGAAGCTTCGGAGCCTGTGTCGAGAAATCCCAGAAGCTTTCATTGAAGCTTTGGAGAAATTGCATCATTGATGACGTCCACGGCCTTGTTTCTGCCTAGCTGGTCCAATCTCGTCGAGACATCACATGTTCCATGTGCAATTTTTCATGCTTTTCACTTGCTAACTTCATTCCATCTCATTCCCTTGGATGTACATCATTGATTAGTTACACAAGTGTCCGTTACTGGTAAAACATCAGAATAGGTTTAAATGGAATGCCCTAAACCCTTGAGCATTTCAGAACTACGCTGCTGTGATGCTATATTTACATTATGTTCTGGGACATACAGTTGAAGTCAGAATTATTAGCCCCCCTTTGATTTTTTTTCTTTTTTTAAATATTTCCAGAATGATGTTTAACAGAGCAAAGAATTTTTCACAGTATGTCTGATAATATTTTTTCTCTTTTGGAGGAAGTCTTATTTGTTTTATTTCGGCTTGATTAAAAGCAGTTTTTAATTTTTTAAAACCCATTTTAAGGTCAAAATTATTAGCCCCTTTAAGCTATATATGTTTTGCGATAGTCTACAGAACAAACCATCATTATAACATTTTATAAGCCTTTAAATGTCACTTTAAGCTGTATAAAAGTGTCTTAAAAAAAATGTCTAGTAAAATATTATTTACTGTCATCATGGCAAAGATAAATAAATCAGTGATTAAAGATAAGTTATTAAAGCTATTATGTTTAGAAATGTGTTGAAAAAAAATCTTCTCTCCGTTTAACAGAAATTGGGGGAAAAAATAAACAGGGGGGCTTATAATTCTGACTTCAACTGTATATGTGTTGGAGTGGGCATATAAAGGTCAAAATCGAGGGATCGAGGATATGTACATGTAAGCTTCTACTGTTCACTTGATAAAGTGGAATACACTTTAAAATGGTGGTGGGGAGAACAATGGAAGGGAAGTTTGTGTGTCTAAAAATGTGTCTCAACAACCTGCGATGCTGCGACATGCAATAAAGGCTATTTTTCCATGTTAAAAGGAGAATTTGTAGTACCATCTGTAGTAAAGTGAAGAAAAAATGTTTCCCATTTCTGCGATGTTGCAACAGAAAAAAGCATATGACAACGATGCCTCAGGTACAGATTATGTGCTTCCTTTAGTCACTCAGCATGTACTTTTAATAGTGTAAAAAGGTTTAATATGTATAAATTAACTAGTAAACAGTTTGAAAATGGTACTGTGCCTCAATGCAAACCAACATCATCAGTCACTCAGTAGCCTATTAATAATGTAAAAGATGTTTAATATGTATTAGATTAAAAGTCTTTACAATTTTGTTGGGAGTGCAGTGGCTGCTATTTAAATGTTTCTGTCAGGTTGCATTGCTTTTGAAGCAGACAGCCAAATTGCTTGTCGCTGGAATATTGTTGTGTTGCATGATATTAGGACTAAAGATGTATAGTAACAAAGTACAACTACTTCACTACTGTACTAAAGTACTAAAAGGCTGTATCTGTACTCTACTGGAGTATTGTTTTTTTTCTCCAACTTCTACTTTTACTTCAGTACATATTTTTGATGAGTTTAATACTTTTACTCCGATAATTTTTTTATGTGCTGCATCGTTACTCGTTACAATTATAAAAATGTTTTGAATCATTCCAAACCCACATTATCACTGCCAGAGAGCAGCAGATGGCTCTGTCACAGCATATATATTATATTTTAAGTCATAAACCATGGTTCTTTTCGTTCTGCTTAATCCTGTGCCCCTAAAAAGATGTTTAAAATAAACAAAACAATATGTCTTTTGACTGCTTTCTTTAATAACTACATAATACAATACTTGTACTTTTACTTTCAGTACTTCAGTAGTAAAATTTTAAATAAACCACTTGCAATACTTAAGTACAAAAAATGTTGAATACTTTAGTACTTCCACTTAAGTATGATGCTTAAAGAGCACTTCTACTCAAGTCACTGTTTCGATAGAGCACTTGTACTTTTACTTAAGTCTGGGTCTCTAGTACTTTATTCATCTCTGGTTAGGACTTGGTGTAAAAGTGTAGTGGAATGCGTGCATTCTTCTTTGCCTTTTTATAGCAGTTGGCAAACCAGCTTTATGTGCAAATACCGCCACGTACTAGAATGGGGTTTGAAGCATTGACGTCAAGGAAAAATTAACCTAATAAAACATCTTACAAATAATTAATCATCAACACTGTATCTTTAATATATATAATTAGTATGTGAAATATGTCTATAATTGGATTGTTATTGAACAGTAACTGAAGTGAGATTTTATTAATTCCTATTTGAAGTGCTTCTGCAAGTTGTAAATCTTTAATTATCATATAAGCAGAATGTCTTCCACAGGCACATTAACTGCCCTCTGCCCACTTCACATTCAATTTGTATTTAAATTACCACATCATGTCATGTGTACATCTGTAACATACTGCATCTGCTTGTTTTACACTCTTTGGCCATCAGGTGGTATTGTGAGCAAATGGAGCATTTTTCGAACCCTCACTCACTATTCTTTGGTTTAGTCCCTGATTTAACATGGGTTGCCACATGGGAATGAATCACAGATTACTCTGGCATGTGTTTTATGCAGCGATGCCCTTCCAGCTGGGAAACACCCAGACACACTCTCATTTGAACACACATTCATTCACAATTTAGTTTTACACAATTCACCTATATCAGAGGAAACCTATGCAAACATGGAGAGAACATGCAAAATCCACACAGAAATGCCTCCTGGCCCAGCTGGAACTCAAACAGGCAAAGAGAAGGTTACAGAAAAATTTCTGCTGCTCTTAAAGTTCCAATGAGCACAGTGGCCACCATCATCCGTAAGTGGAAGATGTTTGGAACAACCAGGACTCTTCCTAGAGCTGGCCGGCCATTTAAGCTGAGTATTCGGGGAGAAGAACCTTAGTCAGGGAGGTGATCCATAACCCGATGGTCACTCTGTCTGAGCTCCAGCGTTCTTCTGTGAAAAGAGAAGAACTTTACAGAAGGACAACCATCTGTGCAGTAATCCACCAATCAGGCCTGTATGGTAGAGTGGCCAGACGGAAGCCACTCCACATCTGGCATTTGCCAAAAGGCATCTGAAAGACTCTCAGATAATAAGAAACAAAATTCTCTGGTCTGATTAGACTAAATTGAACACTTTGGAGTGAATGCCAGGCGTTACGTTTGGAGAAAACCAGGCACCGCTCATCACCAGGCTAATACCATCCCTACAGTGAAGCATGGTGGTGGCAGCATCATGCTGTGGAGATGTTTTTCAGCAGCAGGAACTGGAAGACTAGTCAGGATAGAGGGAAAGATGAATGCAGCAATGTACAGAGACATCCTGAATGAAAACCTGCTTCAGAGTGCTCTTGACCTCAGAGTGGGGTGACGGTTCATCTTCCAGCAGGACAATGACCCAAAGCACACCGCCAAAATATCAATGAAGTGGCTTCACAACAACTCTGTGAATTTCCTTAAGTGGCCCAGCTAGAGCCCAGACCTAAATCCTATTGAACATCTCTGGAGAGATCTGAAAATGGCTGTACACCATCGCTTACCATCCAACCTGATAGGGCTTGAGAGGTATTGCAAAGAGGAATGGGCAAAAATTCCTAAAGACAAGTGTGCCAAGCTTGTGGCATCATATTCAAAAAGACTTGAAGCTATAATTGCTGCCAAAAGTGCATCAACAAAGTATTGAGCAAAGGCTCTGAATACATTTTATTTTTTATAAATTTGCAACAATTTCAAAAAATCTTTTTTCACATTGTCATTATTGTGTATTGTGTGGAGAATTTTGAGAAAATAAATGAATTTAATCCATTTTGGAAAAAGGCTGTATCATAAAAAAACGTGGAATAAGTGAAGCGCTATAAATACTTTCCTATGACAACTTACTAGAATAATAAGCTATGAGTTCACGCTCCTATTTCTTACTCCACTGCCACTAAGCAACCGCCATCTTGTTCAAATGTTTCTGAGAGCTCCAAGCTGATTACATGTTTTGCTGCTAGCTAACAATCTAATGGGTCCAAATACAGTTTTGTTGCCTATTCTCAATGTGAAAAAAGTAGAAAAGCAACATCTCTCAGAAACTCTCTCAGAATTTTTGTTTCTTAAAGTTGCCCCATGTATAACCTCCATTTGGACTTAACTGTCAACTTTCAGAATCAGTTTTTTCTTTTTGGAGACAATAGCTATGTTTTTACCCTAAAATGCGAATGAACTTTATGCGCAGAACTTGAAAATTGAATAAAAGATGTGAGAATAAAGCAGCGTTTCCATCCAACAAGCCAAAGCGAACAAATTGTTACTTCCTGACTAACTGGCGCAAAACTGGCAAATATCAACAGTAAAAACTGAATTTTCCACAGTATGAGAAGCTGTGTCAATCTTTTCTTCATTTAATAAATGACTTGCGCCTCAGAAGGCAAACCTGACACGCAGTGAACGCGTGGTGGTATTTGAAGGCGTGAGACATGGAGCACAGGCGCTCTTGATTCTAGAGGTCATTAATAATATAATAACACTGACATTAAAATGGTTAAGGTGTCTTAGAATGACCAAAACAACATTTCAGGTGTTTTACAGGGTGCTCAGCCTGCTGCTTTGTCCATTCGCACACATTTTTATCATGACATGATCTCGTATAACAAAATCACATGACCTTTTTAATGCGCATACTGGAATTTGTGCGATAAAAGTGTATCCATCGTAGTTTATGCGCATCTTTCCTTATCGAATAAAAAGTTTATCCTACTCAGTTATGAGCATAAGTTTTTTATGCACATTTTACAAACTTATGCTTATGGAAACTTATGGAAATGTAGCTAATGACATTATTTATCAGACTTTTATATGTGCACATTTGCTTTTTACACACAAACAGCAATAATACTTCACACAACATGATGTGATATCCTAAAAAACAACACAAGACAGAGTCATTTTAAAATGTCAGTAGCTCAGTACATAAAGGTAAACATACCTAAATTATAACACAAAACAATGAGAGCTGATGACACATTACCCAGAAAAGAATAGAGAAAACGATGAGCTGATATTATTCAATAACATGTAAATCATATTCAAAGGTTCTCTGTTATTATCAGTGACAGGTAGTCACTTGCGGTTCCATCTAATCATATTTCACACATAATCACTGCTTTGTGGATGGCAGACGCTGATAAGATTGTTTGTGACGAATGCCCAACTTCCGTGATAGATGTGCTTTGCATCGCACTGCCAGTGCCAAATCTTTGTCATTATGTAGAAACTAAGTGCTGGTATTTCTCATGTCACGCTCCAATTTTGACAAAGAAAGAGCAAATCCTTATGGATTGGATATTACGCCGTTGTCACAATATTATTCTTTATATCTGAAATAAATCAACAGAATCACTCATATGCAATTCATCACGAACTACAGATTTGTTCTCAAGTGTAAATAGACATGATGTCAAGGAATGAAATTCAGCAAGTCACTAAATTACAATTCACTCTATACATCAAACTGCTCATTTCAAGGGTCTCTTATCCACTTGAGTGTAATGAGTTTAGACTAGGAAGCAATATGAAAGAATGGTTGAAAATCCCTCTTGTAGATCAACTGCTGTTATGGTGTATATCCAGAATTTGTGATGAGGTGAAATATAATATTGATATAATTTTTAAGGTGACAAGAAGGTCGCTGGTTCGAGTCCCAGCTGGGTCAGTTGGCATTTTTATGTGGAGTTTGCATGTTTTCCCCGTGTTGGCGTGGGATTCCTACGGGTGCTCCGGTTACCCCACAGTCCAAGGACATGTGGTAAAGGCAGTGGTGCAAAGTAACAGTAATTACAAATACTCAAATTACTGTAATTGAGTAGTTTTTCTCAGGAATTGTATTTTACTGAGTAGTTTTAAAAATGTGTACTTTTACTTTACCTTGAGTTCAGTTTTAGAGCTGTATCTGTACTTTTACTCCACTACTTTCTTTCAACCTGCAGTCACTACTTTATTTTTCTTGTCCATAGGGATTAGAAAAATCCTGAGATTCCTGTCCAATCAAATTGCACATGCTGTAGAAGGTAAAGCACATCATAATGAACTACCTCAAGACATGTGCACTTTATAATTGCAGCATACTGTTTGGAAGTATTAAAAGTGTCCATGAAGATGTTCAAAATCATTACGCGCATTGACCCTGAGACTGTTTAGATGCATGTCACTGATATGAAGATGTTGGATGTTTACTGTATGATGACCGAAATGTCCTTAAACACCCGGCAGGCACAGGACAACAACATGACGTCTGATTTATGTTGAACCCTAACGTCATGGGGACTTTGCATTTTGTTTAGAAATGTAAATCGGGTTGACGTCAGAACTCAACGTCAGGCCAACATCAATATCCAATGTCCAACCTAAAACCAACCAAATATCGACATCTAATGATGTAACAGCTTGACATTGTGTAAACGTTACCTCTAGGACATTTATCAGACGTTGGATTTTGGTTGCCTTACCTGACGAATAAATGTTAGTATTTGACATCATATATGACGTTGGTTTAAGATGTTGGCTCGACGCTGAATTTTGGTAACTTTCTAACAACCTAAAATCAGTCAAATATCGACCTCAGTTGATGTCATTATTGGACATCAAAATAACGTTGTCCTTAACTGCTGGCTTGACAATTAATTTTGGTCACCTGACATTACAACCTAAATCTAACCTAATATTAACGTCCTATGATGTTGTGGCCTTCTGAGCAATAACTAAATGCACTACAGAATGTTACGTTACACACACATGCACAAATTACATGTAAACATATCAGCTTTTGACAGCATAATACTCACTACTCACTATTCTTGAGTACTTTTAAAAGGGCTACTTTTTACTCATACTTTGAGTAATATTGACAACAGATACTTTTACTCTACTTGCACTACATTTTTAGGCAAGTAATGGTACTTTTACTTGAGTAAGATTTCTCAGTACTCTTTCCACCACTGGGTATAGGTGAATTGAATAACTAAATTGGCCATAGTGTATGTGTGTGAATGAGTGTGTAAGGATGTTTCCCTGTACTGGGTTGCAGATGGGCATTCACTGTGTAAAACATATGCTGGATAAGTTGGCGGTTTATTCCACTGTGGTGACCCCTTATAAATAAATGGACTAAGTCAAAGGAAAATTAATGACTATTATCATTTTCATTTCAAATTTTAAGAAGTCTCTATTTTTCAACAAGGCAGCTTTTACTTGATCAACAATGTAGGAAAAGCAGTAATGCTACTGAATATTATTACAACTATTGATACTTATAACAGTGTTATATTTTTATGTTATATTTATATTTTCGTATTTATTTATGAAGGCTATTTTTAGCATAATTACTCCAGTCATTCTAATATACTGATTTTGTGCTCAAGAATGATAAATATTTGTTTTGTTTTATAGGGGTCTAAAAGCATTTATTTTACATTTCAATTAAAATAATTGGCATTTAAAGCATTTTTTAAAATGACAATTGGTCTGAACAATATATTTTTATTTTTATTTGGCATGATTAAATCTCAGGGTTATTTCACCAATAATTTCTTGATTTCTTAACTCTTCTAATGTTAAAGAGGACCTATTTTACCCCCCTTTCAAGATTTAAGATTAATTAACTCTTTTGTCTCTCCAGAATGTGTCTGTAAAACGTTTCAGCTCAAAACACCCATCAGATTATTTATTATAGCTTACAGAATATTATAATTTTTTGCTCTGAACACAATGTACAGTAGCTGTTTTTATCGCCTCTGCCTTTAACACTGGTTATTCCTGCCCACCGTTCCACGTGCCTGTCAGAGTGTGCCTCAATCTCCACCTCGGCTGCGTCAGATAAACAGCACAGTGACAGACATGAAGGAAGCAGATCTCAGATAATGTTTGTGAGAAATATTACAGTAAGAACCCAAATGTGACAGGATACACGTTGATATCCACGGCTGTATGAATATCCGTTATTTTAATGTACAAAATAAACCTGATTTAACGTCCACAAACTGGGATTGAAGCAATTTCTTTTATAATTGTACTGACGTGCGGCTGTGGTGATGAATTATAGCGATTTGTACTGTCTTTATTGCAAACATGCACTCTTTTAAAAACGTTTTAAACTTGTAAAGCTCATTCTTGATCACATTTGATGATGATTGAGCTGAACAGATCTTTTAATCTTGATTGCTTTGCACACATCCTGTCTAATGTTAATACGCAGCTGCCAATCAATTCGGTGGGCGGGGAAAGCCGCACTCCTACATCATGTTGGCGTCAAAATGGGAGAGATTTGTATCCTATTTTAACATCAGGAAATTTTTTAAAAGGCACTTATTGTTTTATATCACCCCAATATGGCAGTGGACACACTATACCTACATACAATCATGTCCAAACAGCTAACAAAAGATTATTTTCATCATAGGTGCCCTTTAAAACATTGGTTTTGTCTAAAAATCATTATAAATATGTTTGTAAACATGGCTTGTTATGCACCTTATGTGCATCTTCTGTGCCTTATTTTAAAAACTGGGAAGCATTATCATAAGCAGTTTATCATAAGCATTTTAACTATACTAAAAACCCAAAGAAACTGAGAACGTTCAAGCGGTTTTTTCCATATATCTGTAGTTTCATTCCACTGACGTTTGCCTGAAGGGTGATGAACAAATTCTTGTAATCTTCCCTGTATTTGTAGTGCCTTAAAATAAAAAGTCTCATGCTTTCTTTGATTCCATTAGACAGATCTAAAGATGCTGCTTCTTAGGTTAATACGTTTTTGCCTTTGGCAAGGTTACAGCTGCCGGCTCTCTATATTCAATTAGATCTGGTGTGAATCCAGTGAAAAGCCAGTTGAGAATTATGGATGAACCTTTAAAGCAAGCCAGTGATAGTTGCCAAGATCCCTCAGGCCTATTTACAGGGCAAACCAGGTCTTTGACAATTAGTAAAACTGCTATAAATGAAAGCACAACTTAACACGGCATGAAAAAGTAAAAGTAAAACAAGGAAACTCAAACTCCAGCAGATGGTCAGAGGACGAAAAGTTAAAATGTTCTGCAATGGTGACATTACTGGCCTGGACAATGATCTGGGCAATACATTACTCTGGACGCCATAGAGTGGGTGTGTGTGCAATATAAAACCTGTCCCATTTCTTTTAATTATTGATTATTTGTCTAGCAGAAACACTAATCAAGTTCATCGCTGTGTTAATTACGAACTGTCACAAATGACTTTCACTTGATAAAAAGGTCATTCTGCTAGCACTGGCCACACATCAACTAATTGATAATTGATTTTTCCACATCATCCTAATCAAGCGAACATTAAATTTAATAAACATACAATGTCAATGGAGAGAGTTCAGCTACATTCAATAAGCCAGTGATGGGTCTTACTTATACACTTATTCTAACATTCAAACCATTTGCAGGTGATGTGAATATTTAAAACCAATGACACATATTACTGTCTGGGTAGATTAGACCATGTCCACACAAAGTTTTGTTTAAAAACACATATTTTTCTCTCTGTTTAGGTCTTCTATCCACACTGAGACTGCATTTTAATGCAATGAAACTTAAATATTTAAAAACGCTCTCCAAAGTAAGTTTAAAATGAGTGAATTTTAAAAATGACACATTTTTAGTCACATGACCAAGGGCGTAGTTTCGCACTTGACATTGGTGGGGACATACATCCCTAGAGCGCATGCATTGGACAGCACAAATTATGTTTCAAGCTTTTCAAAACAATAAGTACTTAATAATATAAAATAAACACTTAATAATACAATCCTGTCCAATGCTGCAAAAATCACTTTACATGATTTTGCAGCAGTCTGGGTTTGAGGTGGTATGAATGTAGAGAAATTTAGAGAGGTGTGTGACGCAATTTGAAAGTTTTATCCCGATTATTGTTTTTCATAATCATGGAGGCCAAAATCGAAACTGAATTTTAATTAATTGCACTGCCTTGGTCAATATTATTATGATGAACTAGTAGCGAACGTGACTTGGTGCATGTGTAGATTAAGAGTTGGTGGAGCATTACTTTATTTTGAAGTCGATTAAATAATTGGTAGGGACATTTCAGTAATTGGTGGATAATGGTGGGGAAACGTCCCCTCTGTTCATGCCAGCTAAAATAGTCAATGACCCTTTACAGCAGTTGTTTTGGATGTTCTCTATTTGGACAGCATTGTTAAAGATTAATGTCAGTTTGCACATGCACCAAACTGATTTTCTTCAAAGGACAAGGAATGTTTACTCTGATTTTGTTTTGATACGTATCCTAGTTTATATTCTTTTGCACTTTATACTTTTGCAACTTTATAATGTGTTCAGTTCAATTAAAAAGCTCTGTGCTTTTCCATGACATATTGCTACAATGTTTCAAAGAGTTGAAAAGTGAATAAAAGCAAAGCGGTAATTCTGCATCTTCACTATAATCTTCTATGTGAAGCTGCTTTGACACAATCCACATTGTAAAAGCGCTATACAAATAAAGATGAATTTAATTGAATGTTACGTCTTGATGCATATGCAATACAGGGACAAATGATGGCAAGATAAAGCAGTGAAGCTAAATGGTACATTTTGTGTGGCTTAATTTGCTATAGCGCTTTTACAATGTAGATTGTGTCAAAGCAGCTTTACATAGAAGTTCTAGTAAATTGAAACTGCTTCAGTCCAGTTTTTAAAGTTCAGTTTAGTTCAGTTCAGCATAGTTAAATTTTCACTGCTAAAAAGTCCAAACATTGAAGAGCAAATCAGCTCCAAATCAGTCCCAAACCAGGCAAGCCAGTGGCGACAGTGGCAAGGAGCAAACTTCAGCAATTGACGAAAGTGAAGGGGAAAAAAACCTCTAGAGGAACCAGGCTCATTTGGGCAAAACTATTTCCCCTCCAGTCAGATTTCTTGTGCATAGGCACCGGAGGCTGGAGAACACTGGACGTCCATTGTGGAGAAGTTGCAGGTGTGTGTAGGTCACCAGCGGGTGTACAGACTGGCCCACGGAATAAATGCGGAGACTCGTCTGTCACTGTGGTCTTTAGAGAATCAGTCTCATGCTTTCCATCGCCACCATAGCATCTACTCATGATACGTCCTGGTCCAGGATTATGGAGACCTCGGGACAAACAGACTAACTTAAGCGTAGATGCTGTTCAAATTCTAATGTCTTTTGTAATTCTAATGTCTCATGGTGGGCAGCATGGTGGTGCAGTGGGTAGCACAATCACCTCACAGCAAAAAGATCACTGGTTCGAGCCATGGCTGGGTCAGTTGGCATTTCTGTGTGGAGTTTGCATGTTCTGCCTGCATTTGCGTGGGTTTCCTCTGGGTGCTCCAGTTTCCCCCACAAGCCCAAAAACATGTGGTATAATTGGGTAAGCTAAATTGTCCATTGTGTATGTGTGTGAATGAGTGTGTATGGGTGTTTCCTAGTGATGGGTTGCAGCTGGAAGGGATACGCTGTGTGAAACATATGCTGGATAAGTTGGCAGTTCATTCTGCTGTGGCAACCCCAGATTACTAAAGGGACTAAGCCGAAAAGAAAATGAATAAATGGATTAATGTCTCATGGTGGTCAAAGAGTGTAAAGCAATCAGATGTGTTACAGATGACTTGAAGTACAGTAATAGGTTTATACACTATATTTTGTGCCAGTTAGGCTTGTCAATAACAATGAAGACAATCATGTAATAGAATGTAATCAATTTCCTGGCTAGAAAGGAATGGGTTATTGATGACAATGCTCCAAATTGATATGGGCCTCAATCCAAAACCTTGGTTGAGTGATTTCATTGTGGATGACCAATGTTTGGGAAATTATTGAGGAAGAAGCATATTTAGAGAAAAGGAAAAAAGATCTGAGTGATCCATGATTGGTCCTGAGTGGTCCAGATTTTCTCTGAAAGGCAAGACTTGTGGGTTGCTGCTGGTTAACATAAATGAGAGTTTAACCTTAATGGTCAACAGGGACAAACCACAAACCAGCAAAAAAAAAAAGCTCTCTCATAGATTTTCAGCCAAAAGACGGTCTACTGTGGCACAAGTCACACAACATTATAATGATGGTAATGGCAAAAATGCATTACACTCTTCTACATACTAAAGCTATGTAGACCAATCAGAGTGCCACAGCCATATCACCCTGCCGCCCAAGACTGGTTACTCACTGAAGCTAAGCAGGACTGAGCCTGGTTAGTACCTGGATGGGAGACCACATGGGAAAAACTAGGTTGCTGTTGGAAGTAGTGTTAGAGAGGCCAGCAGGGGGCGCTCAACCTGTGGTCTGTGTGAGTCCTAATTCCCCAGTAAAAGTGAAGGGGACACTACACTGTCAGTGGGCGCCGTGTTTCGGATGAGATGTTAAACCGAGGTCCTGACTCTCTGTGGTCATTTAAAACATCCCATGACACTTCTTGTAAAGAGTAGGGGTGTAACCCCGGTGTCCTGGCCAAAGTCCCTTAATTGGCACTTTCCCATCATGGCCTCCTAATCATCCCCATCCATCGAATTGGCTCTATCACTGTCTCTTCACTCCACCTATAGCTGGTGTGTGGTGAGCGCACTGGCGCCGTTGTCCTGTGGCTGCCGTCGCATCATCCAAGTGCATGCTGCACACTGGTGGTGGTGTAAAGAGACTCTCCTCATGATTGTAAAGCGCTTTGGGTGTATGGCCATACACAATAAATGCGTTATATAAATACACATTACACATGATGACTATTGTCCACCATCGACCTACATTTAGTACTTGAGCACTGTGGGAACTTGACCAGGCTTTGCATAATTGATAAAAGTTACAAGTGGAAGTGGCCTCTTTCACAGGATAACAGGCCCAGGCAAATGGCACTCATTGTTCAGAAATTGTTTGAAAAACATGATGAAGATTTCAAGATGTTGCAATAGCCTCTGGATTCCTTAGATCTCAATCTATTTGTGCATCTCTGGGATGTGCTAGACCAAAAAATCTGATCCACAGCAGCTACCTTGCAGACTACAGGACTTTAAGAATATATGCTGCAAATGTATGTATGCCAGGAAATCCTCAGTGATCTTGTAGAGTCCATGTCTCAGCAGTTTGGCACTGTGTTGGCAGCATGCCAAGGGCCGACTACAAATTTAGGCAGGTGTTATAATGTTTTGGCTCTTTGGTGCACCGTATTTACCCTATTTTACAACAGTAACCATAGTTTCTGACAAAATACATGAATTTAGCAGTTATTGTTACTAAGTCTACTATAAATCTTTCAGAAAAACACATTTAAAAAATTCTGTGTAGTAACTTGAACACAATGTTATTTTTGTACAATCTATGGTATGAAAGTATGATTAATTATTGTTCATAATGGATTTCATTGAAGAGACACTGCATGTTTTTATAGTTAAAGTCAGAATTATTAAACCCCCTGAATTATTAGCCCCTCTGTTTATTTTTTTCCCCAATTTCTGTTTAACAGCGAGATTTTTACAACACATTTCTAAACATAATAGTTTTAATAACCCATTTGTAATAACTGATTTATTTTATCTTTGCCATGATGACAGTAGATAATATTTTACTAGATATTTTCAAGAGACTAGTATTCAGCTTAAAGTGACATTTAAATGCTTAACTAGGTTAGTTAGGTTAACTAGGATAGGGTATTTAGGCAAGTTATTGTTTAACGATGGTTTGTTCTGTAGAAAAAAAAATAGCTTAAAGGGGCTAATAATTTTGACTTTTAATTGGCTTTTAAAAATGTAAAAACTGCTTTTATTCTAGCCGAAATAAAACAAATAAGACTTTCTCCAGAAGAAAAAATATTATCAGACATACTGTGAAAATTTCCTTGCTCTGTTTATTTACGGAAATATTTTTAAAAAGAAAAATTCAAAGGGGGTTTAATAATTCTAATTTCAACTGTATATACATAAAATAAAGAAGGTTGAAGATTAATGGAAAATAAATTCTCTATAACTGATCTATAAAAGACATCATGTTGCTAAAACATGCACAAATTTGCCATATATACAAGTGTTACTCCAAGGTAAAGACAAAATGTTGTATTGGGACTGAGGAAGGTCCTACTGGAAGCTTTATACAACTAGAAATTGATTTATAACTGTGTGATTGCTGTGAAGATTCTCCATTAAGAACCATGAAAAAAGAAGAAAAGCTCATAGAGAAGGCAATTTTCTTCCTGTAGTGTGCCATGGCAAAAGGCACCAAGAAATTCACCATGAAACACTAAAGTTCTGAAAGTAAATCACATGATTACATCACAAATTGGTTAAAATGAAAAGTATCTTTAATAGCAAAGGGGAAAGGAACATATCAAACAGTGTAATCTCTTAATGTTCCTACATGAACTCGATTTCCTTCTGTCATCTGTGTATCTGACAGCTCACATTTCACCTTTGCCAAAGTGTCCTCAGCAGGAAAATGTTTCTAACATCATTCATCGCGTAGTGTGAATTCAATCCACGCCACCATCTGTCTCACTCACTGCTGCGATGCGCCCTGAGATGAAACACATGCTAATCAATACTGCTGCATCCTGCATCTACTTAAAAATCTCAATTACATCTAATTGTAATCACAGCGGTTTCGATGTCAGGACCCTGTCAAAACAAGGACGCACAAGGGGTCTCAAGTCCAGGCAGCTGACAGGATTCAGTTTTCACTGGGGCGCTTCTAATCATGCCAGAGTGAAAGAAAATAAATCATGCGAGTCATATTTAACATTTTAAAAATCACATTGCAGATTACTCTTGTTTACTTTTATACATAAAACCAGGTAAAGGCTTTGCAGGGAAATTGACATTGAGTAGCCATAAATTGTGAACAGCACATGAAACCTGTGCCATGCGGCCTTGATCTGATAAACAGCCTTTGGAGCTCATTTTATTTTCTTTTACTTTAAATCAGAAGATTTACGAGATGATTTACGAGCACTCAATCTCACCTTTACTCTTTTAGAGGATGATTCCTTTCTCCGCTGCCAGCCAATTTCACCAAAAGTCTCTCTGACAGCCATATGTAATAAATAGCTTGAGCCGAGTAGAGAGGCAGACGTGGTCATTTTCTAAATATCAATCCAAGACCAGCTTTTTAATGTTAATAATATGACTGAACTGCAAGTTAAGATTCTGCGGCATGTGTGTATTCTGTCACAATTTACATTTGTATCTCTTGAGGAATGAATTTTCTGTTAAGTAAATAAAACTTCACCTTGAATTAGACTCTATGGCTTCCATCCAAGTTAAATCTTAAAGGTGGCATTTCTATTTTGTCAGCTATGATTCCTGATGATATTCTGTTTTTGTGTAGTCAAGTTTTAGTGAATTAAATGTCTGGGGATTTAGTCTTGTTTAAAGGAGTCCCTGCAGGCACAGGACGTCATATTGACATTGTACCCCAATGTACCCCAATGTTGTGGGGACGTTGGATTTTGTTTGTAAATGAAAATCGGGTTGACGTCAGAACCCAACGTCAGGCCGACGTCAATGTCCAATGTCCAACCTAAAATCAACCAATTATCAACGTCTAATCATTTTACACCTTGAGGTTGTGTGGACGTTACCACTATGACATCTATCAGACGTTGACTTTTGGTCACTTTCCAACCCAACCTAAAATCAACTAAATATCAACGTAATTTGATGTTGTTATTGGACGGCAAAATATTGTTGTCCTTAAACGCTGGCTAAACATTGAATTTTGGTCACCTGATGTCATGACCTAAATCTAACCTAATATTAAAACATCTTATGATGTTGTGTGCCTGCTGGGGTAGTTCACCCAAAACAGAAAATTCAGAAAATTACATATATTTATATTATTATTATTATTATTATTATTATTATTATTATTATTATTATTA
>CAIGQZ010035027.1:2506161-2523697 GCA_903798205.1 Danio tinwini
TATTATTATTATTATTATTATTATTATTATTATTATTATTATTATTATATTGCATGTAATTACATTACCTGCAAGTTTCTTTTTGGATTTCACATATAAAATATATATGTTATGTATACAACATACAGTATATTTCAAAATATTTGTATACTTTTACATGTATATTTTTCAACCGAATTACAAATATGTATATATATGTTCAATTATATTAGGTTTAATTTTATATGTGTTTCTTTATTGCCACATATGAACATTAAGGATCATATTCTTGAGGTCAGACAGGGATATATCTGATCAGTACATTGACAATGGTGCCCCTGAATAATGAAGTGACGATAGAGGGAGGAGGATTTTTTTTTTTTACTTTAAGTTGGTACAACTGGGGGCATCTCTGCACCTTCTTTGCGAGTGTTGGCGGTCCAGGTGCATGAGATCCTCTGTACCTCCAAGAATTTAGTGCTGCTTGCTCCCTCCACGATTGAAGACTACCCCTTCCGTCTTCCCTGAGGGTTATGCTATTTGCACCAAACCGTTTAACCAGTTGTGTCACTTCCTCTGTAAGGGTTGTGGCTGAAAAGACCTACTGTACCATAGTTGAATCATCTGCAAATCTGATAATGTTGTTGGAGCTGAATTTGGCAGTGCAGTGATGGGTCAAGAGCACAAAGAGCAGCGGGCTGAGTACAGAACCTTGTGGGTTACCTGTAGTCAGTCTGGTAGTACCCAAGGTGTTGTAACTGACATATTTGATTTAGATGTTCTGGTTAAATATAATTCATATATTCATATATAATTCATTATTTAGACTATTATAGACTTATTGTTAAGCCCCTCTCTTCATACACAGAAGCAGCAATGGCAGTAGACTATTTGTTGCACAAGGATATCATTAAATTTCAATGGAAAACATTGAAAGATTTTGGTTTGATGGCGTTTAAGCTGGGACTGTGGCTGTTTCTCAATATGCATTCTTCAATGTTCTTGTGTCCTCCTATTCTTTTGTAATGTCATTATCAACTGCCAGAGTTCAGTTCCACAACTCAAGACCGCAAGGAGGACGCGTGAAAGTTCCCACATTTGTTTTGATATCAAAGACTCATCGATGCAGACTTGAGCGCAAAACTTGCTTGAGAAGTCCCAAAAGTCATTGCGGCTGAATAATGCAGGTGGGAAGCGCAGCATTTTATGTAGACTTATTATTGAAGTTCAGAGATATAACTTATTTATCTAAAGAGTTTCCCTATATGAAACGGTGAAAGTAAACATTCATTCATTCATTTTCTTTTCGGCTTAGTCCCTTTATTAATCTGGGGTCGCCACAGCGGAATGAACCACCAACTTATCCAGCATTTGTTTTACACAGCGGATGCCCTTCACACTCATACACTATGGACAATTTAGCCTACCCAATTTACCTGTACCGCATGTGGGAAACCGGAGCACCCGGAGGAAACCCACGCGAATGCAGGGAGAACATACAAACTCCACACAGAAACGCCAACTGACCCAGCCGAGGCTCAAATTAGCGACCTTCTTGCTGTTAGGCGACAGCACTACCTACTGTGCCACTGCGTCGCCCCTGTGAAAGTAAACATTACCATAAAAATCTTAATAAAGGGCATAAACACATTGAGGGTGTTTAATTGCTGAAATTCGTATTAAAATTTGTTTTATTTGTATTGTGCAAAGTATAATGTTTTCATGCACAGCATATATATTGAAAAGGGGAGAAACAATAAATTGTTGTATGAATGCTGTAATGTTTAAATAATTTTCCATTAAAAACGAGTGGTCATGTGGCCATGAAGAAAAACCGGGGAAGAACGCAGCATTTCATTTGTCACAGGACGTGTTCTCTGTTCTCGCGGTCTCCCGAGTTCGTTCTTCAGAGATAACTTAGCAAGACCAGTCTCTACAAGAACGAGTCCCTTCTTTGCATCCTTGGAATTGAGAAACAGCCAGTGTCTCTCTGTTTGCCAGGGTCCTCATTGGGATAAACTCGGTCCTGGAGAGTTTGGCTTCAACCCTAATTAGACACACCTGAAGCAGCTAATCAAGCCCTACCTAGCATATTAGAAACTTCCTGGCAGGTGTTGAAGCAAGTTGGAGCTAAACTCTGCAGGACCAAGTTTGGGCACCCCTGCCCTCAGATGAGCTGGAGAAAGGGTCTGTAAAGTGGGAAGTCTAGGTTCCCTGCTGAGGGCTTGAAGACAGATGGACAGATGGTGTTTATGAGACAAAAATGTTGTGCCTATGGTACTTATAACACTGGTCCCACATATCCTGGAAGGGTGGATAATGACATTTATTTTATACTTTTTTATAAACCCAAACAAGACAATTTACCATCAAGAAGACCAACGTGGATGTATACAATGTTGTTCCTAGATGTTATCATCAGGGCTTTCATACACAGGTAGCTGTCATTGTAAGACAGTTAAGGTGCTTTTCTACTGCATGGTACAGCATGGTTTAGATTGGTATGGTTTCCTTTTTGCAAGCTTAGCCAAGCAAAACTCAACCGAAGTAAGCTGTGCTGTGTCAAACCGTATCATACTGCGCAATGTAAAAGCAGCTGTAACAACTCTGTTTTCAAGTCAAATCAATTTTAATTTTTTTTGTCATTTCACTACATGTAGACATAAAGTGCAATGAAATGTTGTGTCTCGCAGGACCGCTGTGCTGCATAAATAAACAATCATAAATATGAACCCAACACTGGATGTAATAGCTATTTTAAACCAATACACAAAAAACATCCTAAAGCATAAACTACAGTACCATCTATACATTTGAGCAAGTTTGCAACAGTAACAAATCAGGGTGATACAGTAAACAGGGACTAAGCCGAAGCAAAGTGAATTAATGAGTGAGTCAGAGCCAGGTGAAGGTTGGAGGAAACTGCATCATCCATAAAGCCAATAGGACAATACTGCTAACTGGGTCAAGTGAGTTGGGAAGACTTGATGAGGTGTTTGACTAACCTTTGAAAGCAATTCACCACGATTTGGGTCAGTGCTATGGGACAGTTGTCATTTAGACAAGACACAGAACTTCTTTGGTAAAGGTATTATGTTTGTCAACTTGAGACATGTCAGGACGACTGCCTGGCTCAGAGAGGTGTTAAAAAATGTGTCTGGATGTCTGTCAGCTGTTCAGTGCAGTCTCTCAGAACACAGCCAGGTATGTTGTCGGGGCCTGCACAATTTTGTGCGTTAAATCTACTGTAGATAGGGACTTTTTTTTACTTTGGCTGGAATTGAACAGAGCACCTGCTTGTTGAAGATGTAGGTTATTTTTTTCAACATACGCTAGACGTATAGAACGTAGTCCTATATACGTTTCTGGAGACTGCAAATTATGTAGGCAGAAGTACGTATGGCTGCATTTCATTTTTTAAATGAACACAATGGGACGGTATGACACCATTCCTTTTTGCGCTCACTAGCTGACCGTTTACCTCCATATGAACAGCTTTCTTGCTGTAACCAGTTTGTCCAGTTGACCACAACGATTGAGTTCGAGTCCAGTGAAGAACGGTTCCAGAAAGCAGGTAAGACAAAAACAGAATCCAAAAATTAAATAAACAAGTAAATAACAGGGTGGGAATGTGGTAAAATCTGACAACGTTGTAAAAAATTAGAGGAGGGCTTTTCTTTTTCTGGATTGCTTTTGAAAATTATTGGTTGGGTTTAGGGAAGAACAGCAGGCGCGAATGGCACTCGTGAGACAAATATGAGATCTCAAAAAGCGTACACAGTGGCCTCTCGTGGATTCGCAAAAACAAAAACTGCAGAAATGTATATAGAGGTACATCAGAATGAGCCTGGGTTAATTTTTTTTTTTCTAATATGAATATAATTGGCTGAGTGTATTCAGGACAGGCCCGTGGCAGGGGATTGTAGTCGATAATGGAGTTCTGCTAAGTGATGGATTTATTTATTTTTTATCTTTTTGTGCTGTACCTGTTTTGTTAATGGAAACAATTTATGAAATTCTTTCTTTTCTGCAATGATTGTGTGACCAACATTAGAAAGCCAACATCTTTCAAAGAGGCTCTTACACTATATTGATTCACGCATACAAAGTGACCCAGATTTCATGGCACAAAATGACTTTAGATGCAGAGATCAGAGTCAAGGTTAAGAAATCCCCCCTGAGAATTCTCAAAGTGAATCTGAAAATGAGTTTAGATTCAAAGAGAATAATGATAACATGGATTAGTTGTGCTGTCAAAATGAAGACATGTGGAGTGTTAGTAAAAAACAGACTAAACTAGCGGTTCTGTCATTGAAGCCTGCTAAAACTACATAAACCAAAGAAAACCAATTTATTTATTTACTTAGAATAAAATGTTTATGTCTGAATTTACTCTCACAATAAAAAAATGGTAACACTTTATTATGATGGCACATTTGAGTATTAGTACCCTGTATGCTTAATATCTGTCGATACTGCTGTTTTCCTATTTAGTCCAATAGTATCTGGAGGCAGCCTTTATGATGCAAGCTGAGACTGCATCACTCAGCGATGCAATGTCAGACACAATGCACTCAATGGAGTGAGTGACGTCACTGTGACGGGTAGGGTTAGGGGTGGGGTTAGATGAGCGCATTAAAAAGCATTGGATGCAGCTCAGATTGCACTGCACCATGTCTGCAGCTCATTCAGTCACTTGCTACTTTTCGCAATGTGATCACAAGATGGCAGTGTTCATCAAAAGAACAATTACAGAGCCACTGCCTTTCAATTCAATAACACATTTTACAGGACAAATTACTAAGAACTTAATTATAATTATCTTAATGCAGAAGAAAACATTAAGAGGCAGAATACGGACCATCAAAATAAAGTGTGACCAAAAAAACCATTAGAGCATAGAAGAATGCTTCCAAAACAACAAGTTGTGCACATTTATACTCATTCATTCATTATCTTTTTAGCTTAGTCCCGTTATTAATCTGGGATTGCCACAGCGGAATGAACCGCCAACTTATCCAGCATATGTTTTACGCAGCGGATGCCCTTCCAACTGCAACCCATTACTGGAAAACATCCATGCACACTCATTCACACATACACTACGGACAATTTAGCCTTCCCAATTCACCTATACCACATGTCTTTGGACTTGTGGGGGAAACCAGAGAAGCAAACCCTACAAACTCCACACAGAAATGCCAACTGACCCAGCCGAGACTTGAATCTTGCGGTGAGGCGATTGTGCTACCCACTGTGCCACCGTGACACCTTATTTATACTCAATACAAAGTAAAGCAACTTGTTCATTATTTTCATAAACAAGTCTGAATACAATGATGTGTTGTGCATTAAATAATTGCAAAGTTTGACTGATTGCAAGTTCACAAATGAACAACAGATTAAGCCACGGCTGCTTATATGAGATATGAAACTAATATGAAGGACAATGGCAGGCTCAAGGTTATCTTATTCATAATTAAATTTAATCGTTTTTTCTTTTATTATTGTGTTCATTCCGTCAAAACGCAAGCAGCCAACTAATAAGAAATGTTCATTTCTCTATTTACTTTGCTTGAGGCAGTGCTTTGGTGTCACGTTATGCTCAGGCCGTTTCTACATTATTTATATTCACTCTCCATTTCTGTTATATAATGACTTTTTTATCAACTGGATTTTGCATTGAACAAATAAACCAAACGGCATGCATGCCATTTCACTTTAGCGCATCTAGCATGAAATCCATTATTAAACATGTTTTTCACTATCAACATTGGTCATTCTCAAGAAGTTGCTTTCTGGTCATTCATCAATTTCATTTCTCCATTTGGGAATTATATTAGCCTGGGAGGTCTGTATTGCATATGCACATCTCATCTGAGCCAGCAATAAAGCTGACAGGAGAGTTTGTAACCTGAGGTGTGTGGGTGATGACTCCATATTGATGTTTGCGTAAAATAGATACTATAAATGATACATTGAATGGTAATAAAATTGGCTCTGCAGTGATGGTTAGCTGTGTATCCCACAGCAGCGCATGTCTAATCCTTTGGTCAATATTCACAGAAACATTTTTTTTTTTCATCTTGCAGGACATCTCTTTTACTTACCACTAAGGGCCTATTGATTCAAAACAAGGCAGATGTACATAAGGTGTTTGATAATGGTCTGAAACATTAAAATAGCTGCAGGAAAAAAGCTGCTTTTTTATCTTGTCAGCAATCAGCTCTGAAAAAAAAGAAAAAGGATGCAAGTTGCCAGTTGTTTATCAGATGGCCTGAACATATACTCCCTCAAACAAATGGGTTGTGACACTTTGTGCCTATTGAGATTCTGACTGGATCTGGCACCGTGTCCTGTCTTTTATATCCACAATGTGCATCATTCAGTTCGATAGCCTTTTGTCTGCTTATGATAAATGAAAAAAACAGTAAGGTGACTTTCCAAGACCACTGATATACTGTCGAACAGCTCTGGGACTTTAAACTGTTTGTACTTTTGCTCTGCTTTGCTTTGCACTGTTAGATTCTGTTAGATTCCATATTTTGCGGTTCACTAGTGTTTTGCGTTTATTTATGGTTGAGAATTGCATTATGGAACCTTGAGCTCTGCTCTGTTAAATTTTGATGTTAAAATTTCAACTCTACAGTTTAACAAAATGACTTTTATTGACATTTTGAAAAAAAATAAAAGTAATGTGTAAGAAATAATATATAGACTTTTTCAATGTGGTAATGTCATTGGCCCATGAACATTTCCTACTTGTTTAATAACTGTAACTAGAGGCAATTCAAACATAACATTAAAACAGCTATCATAACACTTTTTATCAATATGTGGATAACTTTCTGGATTCTCAGAAGCCATAGAAATTAAAAATGTAAAACAGAAAATACACTGGCACCATGGTTTTTGTTTACAATCCTCAAAATGGTCAATAGAGCAGAGATGCCCAAAATAGGAGATCTTTGACCATCTGCGAAGATAGTGAGAATGATAGAGAGAGTTGGAGCAAATTCCTTTATCAGAGATCGTCATTTCTATTTAATGTGACTTTTTTTTTGCTCGTTTTATTGCTGATCTACAAAAAAGCAAACTGAAATTAAATGTTTTAATTAGATGTTGCAAATTAATCTGATTTTATAAAAATGTAAATACTGTCGCAAGACATCGGTGAGGAAATCAAGGCAAAAACTATTGGAACTCCATTCTGTTTTAAATTATTGTTTTTGTTTTAACTGTAAAATGTAAAAACATGACTAAAATGTAAAAAGATTATGTTATTAGTGAATATAAAGCAATATTTTCTAGTCATTTTTTAAATATTATGAAATAAATTAAGAAATTACCCATGGCAACTATATTTACCTTCAGTCCAATAGCCTCAATCAAGTTTGGTTTTTGGCTCTTAATAAGAAAAAGTTTGGACACCCCTGATATGTCTGTAAAATAACAGATAATGTACTGGCAGTTTATAACAAGGTTGTTGTACTGTAATATACAATACCAACGCAGACAATATGCTAAAAATGTTAATAAAAATAACCTTTTCCAACTTTTCAAGGTTAAAAGTTGCTTGAAGAAAGATCAAGGTCCCATAATACAATTCAAACGCACAAATAAATGGGGGGGGGGGGGGGGTAAAACCATAAATCACAAAATTTGGAAACTGCAAATGGATATTTTTTTACACATTTTACAGTGTGATATTTTATCAGTGACTTTATCCAGGTTATATGATTGCACAAGTAGGTGGTAATAGTTTAGTTTAGTTTAGTTTAGTTTAGTTTAGTTTATTTATTTATTTACAGGGTCAATGCACATTAATAAACATTACTGTAAAATGTGCCAGAATTAGCCAACAGACCCCTTACAGAATGTTAAAAAGTCACACCTAAAATAGAAGCACAGCCTAATAACATAGAATACACTATCAAATATATATATATATATATATATAATACAATAAAAAAGCAAAAAAACAAAACAAAAACAGATTGATGGCAGCAGAATAAAAAAAAAAGCCAAAGACAAACAGTACAAAGAAGAGCAAGAATACAGTACTAATGCTGACAATGCTGATTTGTCAAGAACCAATTTTTAACATGATACTGAAAAGAACGAAAAGTATGTGATCTCTTATTGTTGGTGGGATGGAGTTCCATTCCCTAGCAGCTTTCACTGAAAATACTGACTGAATGATTATACTTTTTTCCCAGGGGATCACAACAGTCACCTCTTTCACCACCTCTAGTAGTTCGGTGAGCAGTCGTTCTAATTTTCACAAACTGATTTAGTGGTGAATTTGGGTTATGTAGAGTCTTGAACATTAAATAGATATGTACATATTTAATTATTTGTTTCAGATTATTTGAGGGGGGTGTTCATAAGAATGTCATGACACCTTTAGTCATGGCATGACAATTCATGCACATGAATGAGATTTTATGCATGCGTCACAATTTATGTTATGAACAGCCTATTTCTAGCTGGGGTTTCAGTGGCTGGTTATCAGTCCATTGCTGTTCATACTCCTGTTTGTTTCTCATTAGAACCCTCTGTTTTACCAAAACATTACCAAACATTACCAACAAGACATTACCAAAACAACAAAACCTGCAGTGTCTTTGTCGTGACAACTTGACATTGCCAATTACAATTGCCATAAATTTGCCTTAAACATGATTGCCATAGGGCCTTTACAACTGTGTCATGAATGTTATGATAGCATCATTAGTATTTTTTCTTGACCTCAACTACAGTGATACAAGGTAACACTGTTATAATACTGACACTGTTATGATACTATTTGACATGGTATTGACACTTCTACTGGGAATTTTAAATGACAAATTCAATTACAGTAGTTTCACTGAAAGAAGTGATCTTACAGTATGACAAGTTATGTTGACTTGGTAATGTCGAGTTGTCATGACAAAGACAAAAACAGTTATGATGTATTTGTTTGTCAAGTTGTCATAACAAAACATCTCAAACATTGCATTTAAAATGACATAACTGAGATACTTAATGACAGTTGTCATAAGCATGCATAAAATCTTGTCATGTCATGGTTATAAAAGTGTCATGACAATCTAATGAAAACCACCTTCAAATAAATTTTTACCCGATATTTTTAGCAATTACAAGAATTTGTAATTTCATGCACATGTTACCCCTCAATCAATTCTACAGTTGTTGGCGAATGACTTGGCCACTAATTTTAGATTTGCTCTAAAGTGTGATAAGGCTAGAGAGTGTGAAAAAGTGTGGCACTGGAAGAGACATACTTGATAGAAAATCCATTGCTCAGACCAGGTAATGAGGCACCGGGGGTGATGAAGGCAGAGGTGCACAGTATAGATACAGCCAAATACTGCAGTTCTGCCCCGAGCGCAGGCTTATGTCCTCTTTGATCTTTCTCCTTGATCACAGCACTTTGTAAAACCTGCAAACGCCAAAATGACCAAACATTCCTTGTGTGAAACGAGTACTCTCACATTACACAATACATGTGCAATGATTCAAAGATACTTTGATCTCTGTAAATAATCAGTGATACACAATTCTTAGATTCTTACACAATTCTTACAAATCAGGGATGTCAATTCTGACTTTATTAAAATTTTATTATTAAAGAGCGGGAGAGAGAGAGAGAGAGAGAGAGAGAGAGAGAGAGAGAGAGAGAGAGAGAGAGAGAGAGAGAAGCTGAAATATCAGGTTCTCAAGAAACCTGCTTTCTTTGTGCTTGTCACTTTGTATAATGAGAGTCTTGCTTGACTTCAAAAGCATATAGCAGAACTAAAATGCCTAATTTAAGCAGGGTGGCATTTTAAATTTCATTATTCAAATTAATTCATGTCCAGAGGTTAAGATTTAATTTTAGAAGAATTTTGAAATACTTAGCAAAGTCTAACAGCTTACGAAGACTGTGCGAGTCTGTCCTGAAGATTTACAGTGGATAGATCTTATAATGTTATATGTAATCACAAAAACCAGCCTTATATTGCACAAGTATATTTGTGAGAGCCAAAAATACATTGTTACATTACATTGTTACTTGTAAAAAAATACATTAGAATAATGATTGTTCCATGAAAACATTTAGTAAATTTCCTACCATAAATATATTTATAAAAAAAATGAAATTAATTAGTTATGTGCGTTACTGAGAACTTAATTTAAACGTAGCTTATTTATTCAACTTTCAGATAACGCACAAATCTCAATTTCCAAAACAATTTTGACACTTACGACTGGTTTTGTGGTCCAGTGTCAAAACAAGATAAAAAGACATCTAAGATTGGCAGAAAATAATCACATATAAAATGGATTACAGCACATTTCTTTTCTTCTTTTTACAGCACATTTCTTTGTTTTTTGACACCAATGTTAGATGCCAATTCTATGTCGTTTTGACATCAAGGTAAATTTATTGCATTGTAGGAATACAAAATACAGTGTATATTTGGAATCAGAGCTTTTATATCGATAAAAAGTTTCTAATATTATAATAATTTTGTGTCAATTTTGGGGGTCAAATAAGCATCAATGTGTGGATGTCAATTGGACGTTAATTTTTGTGTGTGTTTAGGTCAAGTTTCATTTCAGAATTTATCAGTCAGTGTATTCATCTACACTCAAAAATGACTTTTGCAGTATGTTCAAACTACTTATTTAAAATGAGTTGATGAGACAACTTTGAGACAACTTAATTGTTATATGTTCAATCCACTTAAATGTGTAAAAACAAATAAATAAATAAAAACACAGCATTTTTTAGAGTCTATTCATCTGGAGCTGAAATTCAGATACGATTGCTCCAATGTATATCATGAGAAAATGCAAACATTTTTGATCTTAGATATATTGAAAGCTATTAAAAGAGACATTTTTAAAAAGTATAAATGTTTAAAAGTATGCCTTAGTAAACTACTTTGATAGTAAACTATCAAAAACAAGCAATCTAGTGAACACATGTCTAGTATTCCATCAAATCGATTATAATGAGAAGGCATTTGTCTGGTGTTAGACTCTTGCTGTCCATCTCTGTCATCACCCACTGAGCTCTCGAGTGAATTCACTGCAGCACGAGCCTGTCAGCAATCAAACCACCTCAAATCCTGACAACATGATTCCTCACACCCCCTGTGTCTCTTTAACATGGCCACAATCCTTCACTCTGCCACCCAGCCCAATCACCTAAATCTGGACTTAATTAGATCCTAATAGAGCCATTTCTCACATTACGGGAGAGCTTTCTCCAGGTACAGCCTGATTAAGCAGACAACAATCTCATTGTTTGCAGTGGAAAGCCTATAAAAGCCAACTGCTTTAACAATGGGCCTTTATTCACTCTTAAATAATGTCTTCAAGACCCTTAATTGGGATAACATATTGAGTGAAATAACTATGTTTATTTTGCAAACAATAATTAATAAATATAATAAACAAAGCAAATATTACAACATATAATATAATATAATATAATATAATATAATATAATATAATATAATATAATATAATATAATATAATATAATATAATATAATATAATATAATATAATACACATATAGCATAGTGGTTAGCACTGTCACCTCACAGCAAGATCACGAGTTCGAGTCCTGGCTGGGCCAGTTGGCATTCTGTATGGAGTTAACATGTTCTTCCCATATTTGCGTGGGTTGCTCCAGTTTCTCCCACAGTCTAAAGACATGCGCTATAGGTGAATAGATAAACTAAATTGGTGTGGTCTATGAGTTTGTGTGTAAACGTGAAAGTGTATGAGTGTTTTCCAGTACTGGGTTGCAGCTGGAAGGGCATCCACTGCATGCCGGAGAAACACATGCCGGAGTAGTTGACAGTTCATTCCGCTGTGGCGATCCCTGATAAATAAGCTGTTCACTTTCACTTTCTTCCGTGACTCCCCAACACTCTTCACTTCACTTTCTTCCGCGACTCCCGAACCCTGACACCCCCCATCCCCCCGCTCTTTACTTTTGTCCATGAAACCCTTTCGCCAGCCAACGCCCCCAACACCTCTCTATCCTTGGGTAACAAGCCAGATCTGTTACCCCGATCTGTTCCGGGTCCTTGCAATTCACAAATTAAGCACTGAGCGCACGCATTTGCTTCGGCACATCCTTCCCATGGTCACATAGCTCTCGGTGCAGCTGACACGCACCTCTCAAAAAACTTAATTAAACAACTCAACGTTGCATAGTGCAAGTTCTGTGATTGGTCGGTTTGGTAGAACTGACAAGCGTGGGCAGTGCTGAGAGCTGCGAGCCCGATGGAGCAAGTGTTTACAAGTGAAGGATCTCCAGATGGAAACTTTTGTTTTGTGTTTGTTTTTTGTTTACCACCTCTGATTAAGTGAGTTTGAGCAACTTGTAGCAATCCAAAAAAAAAAACCACGCGCAAAGAAACTCACCACAGAGTTAAATAAACAGCACGCAGAAGTATAAATGCACAGCTAATTTGCGATCTCCAGAAACGTATATAGGGCTACATTTTCTGAATGAGCCCATGTTGCTTTATTCAGTGTAAACCTCCACCTGGACTTTATAGCACTTACAGCTACTGGCCACAACACATAAAAATAAGACATAAAACATTGTTATGGGCCATAGTATTATAATAATTCTTCTCGAATTAATAATTATACGACTCTGGTAAAAGTAAAAGTACTGACTACACTTTTGTACTTAAGTAAAAGTAAAGAAGTACGGCCTCAAAAGTACAAAAGTAAAAAGTATCCGTTTCAACCACAGTCCCAAAGACATGCGGTATAGGCGAATAATAATTCAACAAAATTTGCAGTAGTTTATAAGTGTGTGTGTGTGAGAATGTAAATGTGTATGGGTGTTTCCCAGTTCTGGGTTGCAGCTGGAAGGGTATCTGCTGCGTAAAAAAAATGCTGGAGTAATTGGCGGTTCATTCTGCTGTGGTCACTCTTGATAAATCAGGGACTAAGCTGAAGGATAGTGAGTGAGGATAGGTAGGTAACTAGACCTCACATCCTATTGATACATTAATGTAAAATAACTTACATTTCCAAATTTTATGTAAAATGTTTGTTGCCAATTTTATGAAAGTAGCCAAGCAGCATCAAACCCTGCAATATAGCTTAACAACACTGCTTAAAAAGGCAGCCCATGTATCATCATCCTGATGCAAACTCACAGCGTTCAGCACATAGTTTTGCGGCTGTTAGGTCAAAAACAACAGCTGCCATTTATGTTCATACACTCTGCCTATCTTAATAAATAATGTCTTACAATTTACACTGAATTCTGTCCAAAATATATAGATTTTTTTTTGCTAAAATAAATTCTTATCAGATATGACTGCAAACAATTTTTTTGCATTAGGCTAAAGCTGCTTATTCTCTTCAAAGAGTAGCTCTCATATATAATCCCCTATTTCAGTGTGTTTTTTTCAGGTATTTTGGTTATTTTATTTAATGAATAAACATTAATTCTATTACAGTTTTTCTCAGTCACTTTGGTCCATTTCTCAGATCAGAATTGAAATTCTCAAAAGTCCCTGTTCAATCTTCAGATCATCATTGTGTCACTTGTGCACATCAGAAAAGCAGTTTCTCTTTATGAACAAGTTGCTTTTGTTCATCCACATAGCGGTATGATGCATGGGTGTCCCCACGCAGGTTTTTGCATCTCGTTTTTATACACTATGAACAGCAGCTACGCTAATTATTCTCTTTATTCTCTATATCCACCTGGGGGTACTCATCCAGAGGCCCTCAGACTATGCAGCGCCACTGATGCGATCCAAGGCCAGCGACGAGATGATCCCAAGGTTTTCATAATCCTGGACCAGGCCGTATCCTGAGCAGCTGCTGTGGCGGTCATGGAAGAGTGGAGAGCATAAGACTGATTCCTGTGACGCTCCAGGGACAGACGGGTCTTCGCTGAGGTCCAGCATTCTCCAGCTTCCGGCACCTAGACTGCAGCTCTGCACAAGACATTTGGCCATAGGAGAAATGGTAGTGCTCAACTGAGGCTGGTTTCTCTCGAGGTTTTTTTTAATTCTTCACTTTCGCCAATTGGTGAAGTTTTTTTTCCTCGCCGCTGACACCACTGGCTTGCATGGTTCGGGATCTGTAGAGCTGCGCATCGATGGATTTGCTCTTCAGTGTTTGGACCCTCAGTAGTGAATATTAAACCACACTGAACTGAGCTAAACTGAACTGAACTTAAACACTGAAAGCTGAACTGACATCATTTCAGTTTACTATAATTTTCTACGTGAAGCTGCTTTGACAATCTACATTGTTAAAGCTCTATAGAAATAAAGGTGAAGAATTAAATTGAATTATGTCATTGTGGCAAGGGGGCGTGGCCGAGAGCCGTGGGAGCGATCTATCTATCTATCTATCTATCTATCTATCTATCTATCTATCTATCTATCTATCTATCTATCTATCTATCTATCTATCTATCTATCTATACATCCATCCATCCATCTACAGTATCTAACCATCCATCCATGTATCTGCCTATCCATCCATCCATAGTAGCTATCCATCCATCCATCCATCCGTGGGAGCCGTGGGAAACGAGGCCCGCCACAGATGAGATACACCTGTGGTGCGCACCTGTCTTCAATCCCACGGAAGGAGCTCTGGACTATAAGAGGAGGAACGATGGCAGAGGAGAGAGAGAGAGAGAGAGGACCGGGCCCAGACATATTGTTTTACTTTTGCTTTCAGTTTGACGGCAGTCTCCGTGAGGAGCTGCTGTCCGTTTGTTTTGATTTAGACAGCAGTCTCCGTGAGGAGCTGCCGTCCCTTTTATTAATAAATATATATTTAAAAGTTCATAGGTTCTCCGCCTCCTTCCCGGCGGCCAGGTGGCCGTAAACTTTATTACAGTCATGTTGATCAACATGTATTATTTTTTATCTCTGTTGAATAGACTCACCCCCACAACATTCAATCGTTCAAATGCCTGAACAAGTTGTCTTAATATTTAGTCGTAATGCATTTTTTACATTTCTTCCAGGTGAATCTTGACTTTTTCTAATGAAGGTCTAAAAGGAGGTTGTCTTGTTCACATTTCTATTTTTGTTTGGTTTTTTGTGCTATGCGGTGGTCTCTTTTCCTTTCTGTGTCAGAATGACATGATCTGGCAGCTAATTACAGTACAAAGACCTAAAATATTGCCATAGTTTACACCAGAACAGCCCTCCAGAGTACACTGTTATATTGACAACATAACTGCTAAGTAATTTAAGTCTTATTCATATACAATGACACAAGGACTTGTCATTCTGAAGACATATTCATTGACACAGAAATTTAGTTTTAAGAGATTAACTAAAGGATTTTAAGCAGGTGATTGGCTTTTGCAGGTAATCCATGGTGTTTTGCTATTTATACGTGTTGTTTTGAGAAATGCACTTAGGCCTACTGTTTTACAAATTTCAGTTCTGATCTGAGAAATGTGCCAAAGTGACTAAGAAAAACTGTAATACATTAATTATATGCTAAAAGCAACATACACAGGCGTGACTACAACCTACAAAATATACTTGTGCATGATTGTTTTACGCATGATAAATTCAGGATCTTTTGCATTACATTTTAATTCATAAATTGCCTAATATAGTTTCTTTTGTTGTTGTAAAATATTTGTTAAAATTATTAATTTAAGACAACAGTATATGCCTGTATGTAAAATCAGATAGTCAAAAAAAAAATCTATAAAAACAGAAAAAAAACAGCATAAATTCTGTATTAGGAAATATGAACTCATCAGAAATAAAGCACATAAACCGCAATGCATACATTATTATATAAAGTATTTAATTGTTTTAGTACTAAAATGTACAAATCTTTACAAAAAGCACTACTTTTCGCAGTATTAGATTGAAAGACCAGAGAAAGCCCATGCAGTATGATTGGAAGTGGACAAAAGGCTTAAGCATTTAAACAGCATGTTTTTGACCAGAATGTGTCTCGTTTACCTGTGATCCAAACGAGCAAAAGGTGTCTTATTACCATGTAAACAGGGCAGCATCAGTCATGTTAAATTCGCCGACTCCCTCTGTCACATCTGCGTAGTCATTCTAGCCTTTCTCATAGTAATCTTCATAAACTAGCCCATGTATGGTGCACGATAACCTTGAAAAAGCCGTGCACAGTGCAACACGCAGGCGCGCAATGAGGAAAAATAGACTGATTGCATCAAAGAAATAATATAGATCACGCCACCAAACACATAAAAATGAAAGTAATAACTGTGGCTTAAAAAATGTAAGGAGTAAAAAAGTACAGATATTTGTGTAAAAATGTAAGAAGTAAAAGTCAAAAGTTGTCAAAAAAATAAGTAGTGGAGTAAAGAACTGATACCAGAAAAATCTACTTAAGTACAGTAACGAAGTATTTGTACTTCGTTACTTCCCATCTCTGGTCATTGTTATCTGGGAATAACATACCTTAAAATGTTGTGACTGACTAATCAGAATCAAGTATTCCAGAGAGCAGGGCCATAAAATAACATAATAGTATTTCTTGAACTTTAGTGCACACAAATACAGAATATTCAAGTTAAATTAAAAGCAATCCTTTAAGCAAATGATGTAAAGTTTCTTTCACATATGTTCTAATAGAGGACACATCTCACTTACAGCAGATCTATGCTTTTCCTGACACACTCATTAGACTCTATAAAACCTCACATCTGTACTGTCAACTAAAAGATGAACAGTGAGAATTACCGAAAACTCTCAAACTGTCCTTGAAAATGTGATTTGTGAAAAGGCAAGATAGCATTGAGTACTGCCACTCTCATTGTTAGAAAAGGAGAAGATTACTTTAATTGCAGTTGTAAAAGTCATGTCACATGCCATCAGGGAGCTGATGCGTCAATGTAAATCATCCTGGATTCCTCATTAATTTTTCCATGCAGGGACAATAAAATGTCTTCATTCTATCTTACTGTGATGAGAATGAATGAAGGCATGTGTGAAATCAATGGCACTTTAATAGCATGTAGCATGAAGCAATCAGGCAGTCTGAAAACACTAATGACACAACATCTGCAGTACAGCTGGATAGAGGCCTGTCTGTATATGAACAATGCTGTTTGATAGCGTAGAAAAAAAAACACTTGGTACTTTTTTACTAACGTACACTCTATAACAACTTTACACATTTTTATAAAGTTTCTGTTTCAGTTTATGGTCACACTTGATGAGGTCCATATCCATTTTATATCCGTAATAATTTTTGTATGTGATGTACACTACAATTATTATTATTATTATTATAATTATTATTATTAAATACAATTATTATTATTTACATGATATTCGAACCAGCAATCTTTACCGTGAGATAAAGCAGCAACCTTTACTGTGTGCCATAATTTTTTTTGTATAAGGGATCTATCTATCTATCCATCCATCCTTCTATCTATCCATCTATCTGCCTCTCCATCTATAGTAGCTATCCATCTATCCATCCATCTGCCTATCTATCTATGTATCTATCTATCTATCTATCTATCTATCTATCTATCTATCTATCTAT
>CAIGQZ010035027.1:2536643-2587631 GCA_903798205.1 Danio tinwini
GGATTGGGTTCACAAGAACAAGACGAGATTTTTACACTTTTTAAGAAATCCTCAATGATAAACTATATGAATGGAAAATAGTCTTTTATTCAACTGAGAAAGAAAAAAAAACGCAAAACTACGTAGGTGCTTTCTTTAAATCAACTTGTAATGAATGTTATTTTACTTCTATTTTAATGAATTCTACGCAGTAATGGACATGCAAACACTGCTAAATATTTTGTTAATAGCCTATGTGAATGGAAAATAATCTTTTTATATATAATTTTAAATATTAGCTAAATATTTGCTAATATATGAATGGAAAATAGATTTTTATTCTACTAGAAAAAAAAACACAAAATACAAAACAATTTAGGTGTTTTTTAAAAACATTGTAATGAATGGTATTTTATTTCTATTTAAATAAATTCTATGTCATAAAGGACATGCAAACACTGATAAATATAAACTCTACCAACTGCCTTCTCCGCTGTACAATTTCACTTGATATATCAAACTTATTTCCACACACTGAAACAAATATATGTAATTTTTTGTATTTCATTTTTAATTTAATAAGTGAGTTTCACTTTCATTTAGCGAGATTTCATTTAGGCCCCGTGACTCACTCTGAGCCACTGGATGCAATCATGCGAATATGAAGGACTGATAAGAGAGTTGTTTTAATGGAGTAATACCGCATGCAGAATGAAAAAAAATTGAGCTTTTACTGGACAGTATAAAGTGTGTTCCGTGATGATGATGTGATAATGAGTCTCCAGGAGTTCCTTCAGTGAGTGTGTGTGTTGGTTTGCGCGTGCACAAGTTGCTTTACTAACTCGTAAGGTGTGTACGTAGGTCCTGTCGCAAAATGCGGCTAAAAGACCTTCACAGTATTAATAGTTTGATCATGCGTTTACATGTCTGCACTTCAATAATGCGACTAAAATAGGAATACTCCACGTCTTAGTTCTATTTGTATTTACGACGATTATGCCTTTCAGCATATCTGAAGAGCTATTCCATTGCATGGATACGAACCATAATGTGTGAGGCTGTAGTTGTAGCCTATGTTGGATGCGGCACCTGCTGAACTCTGGTAAAAAAAGCGGTTACGTCACAACCGCCCACCCAACCGAGTGACAAGCGCAACTCTGAGGCCAGCCTGGGTTGCCAGGTGTGTGCAAACCACTTTATTTGCAGATCAAATCCAATCCTGCCTCCAATCGTCAATGCTAATTTCACCCTCACGCTCCATCATAACATCACAACTCACGAGACAACTTTTCACCTCGACGAGAAATCTTGCCGCGATTTAATCTTGCGAGATCTCGTCGTACGAGATCTTGTCACACCCCTAATATATATATATATATATACAATTTTTTTACTTTTCACCTGCACCAAGGCTCACGGCAACTTCCTCCTATCCTGTTTCCTTAACCTGCAAGTCTTTATTTTACAAATTATAAAGATCCTACAGCACTGTGTGCTTCTTAAGCTCTATGAGGAGTGTCATTCATGTCTGGTGTACTCAGAAGACAATTGCCTGTGACATCATGTCATTTTGTTTTTGATTGGCAGGATGTTGTAGGCCTAGTTATAGTAATATTTATACAATATAGTTATAATGATATTTATACATGATCAAACTAGTGTCACTTTCTCCACTTCAGCAATGTCCAGCGGCAGAGTACAGGCTCGTTAATTCATGTTTGTGCAAAGGATTAGACGGACAGAAGTAATCAATGCATGCCCTTCTTTGAAATATTTTCGTGTTGTCAGGTTCACAGTGCAAACAGCTCCCGGGTGGAATAATTTGAGTGAACATAAAACAAAGCCAAATAAAACTTTCTTCCTCTGCATCAACTGCACAGCACACAGCGAGCTCACATCGTCCAGCATGCATGTCGAAATGCACTACCCACAATACCCTTCGCTTTGGACTACAACTCCCGTAAATAGCAGTTAAAGAGCAGCCACTTCTAATTTCCCTCTCCTGCAACACTAGTGTGCAACTTAAGCAAAACTGATACTTAAATTGTTTTAACTGTTCAAACATTTGGTTTGCTAAATAAATATTTGTTGCAGTTTTTATCGTTTAAGTTAATTTGATTGACATATATATATATAAATCTGTTGATATTATTGAAGCATTTATTGGGTAAAATTGCTACTTTTTACTGTCATGCAATGTGTTTTGGCCATTATCAATGCACTGTCACTTTAATTGAGCATGAGCAGTGCGGCAAAATAGACCCAAAACTATCGCAGCATTGCTGCTTCAGCGGCGCTCACGCCTCGCGCTGCTTCTGCGTGCAGTATGAAAGCTCTAATCTGTTAACAGGGACGCTGATAAACACACACTGCTCACGCTCTGCTCACACGCTGCTTACGCTTGTGGTGTGAAACAGACTTTACTCTGCTTCATGCTACTATGATAACAAGTCTTGAATACATGAACATGATTTCTGCTGGAGTCTTGTAAAGTAATGAAGACGACAACTTCCATGATTCCACACTTAGTCACAGCATCATCAAACTGGGCTTTTGTTTCTCTCACTCTAGTGGCAGAAATTACATACCTTAAATCGAGTGTGTCTCCGCTGCAGTCTGCAGCTCTATGACATACTGGATCAAGTCCAATACATTGTAGACGTGGCACAAGCGGTTTTTGCTAGACATTATACATGATAATTCATATAATTTTTTTTTTTACATTTTTTATATTAATTATATCAAATTACCTATTATATTGGGTGTTATTATTGTTTATACCTACCCCAACCCTAAACCCAGTCGTCACAGTGCCATGGGTGTTACCATAGTAAGTGTTACAATATCCACTACATATTACCAATAAATTGACAGAATGCAGGGTAATGTGTTTACATGCTGGCGTTAAAGGATTGTAAATATAGTTTTGGCTGTTTTGTTTATAATTTTATGAATGCTTTGAATGCTATACATACAAATAGATGACAGTGGATACAAATTCTTGCTCAAGGTTTTGTTGCTGTTTTGTTTGCTATCAAACTGGTAACCACTGCTGTGTGACAGTACTAGTGTGATTAAGGTGTATACATTTATAATGCAAACAGAAAAAACTTTTTAAATTAGATTCGACACTTAGTTAGATAAAGTATGACTTTAGCTATATTCAATTAAAAAATCCTGTTTACATTGCAGATTGATAAACAGAGTATGGTCTTAATCGTGTTAATATTCGAATATCGTTGTCCATGTACATGTATTGACTGGGATTAGAGGACGAGGAGCACTGTAGCACCACACAACCTTGAAACAGAGGAGCTGAACAGGACTATCAAAAGCTCTGTAAGTCAGATTTTATTATAGCAGACAAAAGACAGAGCAATGTTTTGTCAGTGTCTGATTCTGGGAATCCTCGTGGCCTGCTGACTTGGAAAACAGTTTTATGATGGTGTTGATCCGCTGAGAGGAAAGCATGAAGAGATTTTGTTCATGCTGAGCAGCTGCTTTTCTGTCTAAAATCAATATTCTGTACGGTTTCAGTGGCATTTTAATGCTCAGGCAATATAAATAAATCCACCAAATGGATCTTTTGGTGCTAAACTGCTCTTTTTGTGTTTTATTGAGTGAATGATAATAGACATTTTGTATTTTTAAGTGATTTCAAAATATTATATTTATATATTATTTTATTTGTAGCGTTTAAGTAACATGATCAGGTTTACTTATTGTAAATATTGTTGCTTCCAATTAATTTAAAATTTGTTATATTAATTTAGTTTTGGGCAGCATTGTGGCACAGTGGGTAGCACAATCACCTCACAGCAAGAAGGTTGCTGGTTCGAGCCCCGGCTGGGTCAGTTGGCATTTCTGTGTGGAGTTTGCATGTTCTCCCCATGTTTGCATGGGTTTCCTCTAGGTGCTCCGGTTTCCCCCACAGTCAAAACACATGTGCTGTAGTTGAATTGAATTAACTAAATTGGCTGTATAGTGTATGTGTGTCAATGCAAGAGTGTGTGGGTGTTTCCCAATGTTGGGTTGCAGCTGAAAGTGCATCCGCTGCATAAAGCATATGCTGGATAAGTTGGTGGTTCATTCCACTGTGGAGCCCCATGATTAATAAAGAGACTAAGCCAAAAAGAAAATTCTGAATATCTGAATGCATAATTATCCAAACCCCTGAGAGGATTTCTCTGCATGAAAGACTCGTGAATGGCAGATTAACCTGCTGCTGCTTCTCCAATAAAGTAGGAAATTTAATACGACAGAAATGTGGACGATGTGTGGAGGATTGACAGGGCTAAACAACGTAACGATCTGTTAATGAGAAAGTAGCGTGTCTCAAAGCTTGCATACTCTTCTGTTACACACCCAAAAGTATGTTTTTTATCTTCACAAAAAAGTACATACTTTTAGGGCGTAGTATAAGTATGCACATTGGGATGCAGCAAGAGAGAGAGTGAGAAAGGCTCTGTCTGAAACATCATACTTCCATACTAAACTGTAGGGGTAATTTACAGTTTTAACCCAAAGAATGGCCAGTCTGTCATATGAACAAGAGACAGAGTCAGAGATTCAAATAAATAAATAAAGTTTACTGAAGATAGTTTGCAGTTTCATCAGCAGAAGCCAGCTTCAACACTCGCAATGAGTTCCTATGCCGCTCTGCTTGCAATCACAAATCAATAACAATTATACTCTCACATAACGTCATTAACAGCGTCATACATAGAGGTGTTCTAACCTGATTGGTTAAAACACAGATAGACTTAGAAAATTTCCACGTGGGTGCATGTGTACAATTCTGAACAATATCTTAAGCATAAACACCAGACATCCACTAGACTGTTTTAAAACTGACTCCAGATCTGTGAAAGCGGATCCACAATCAAATAGAGCACACACACTTAAAGTACAATCTGTTTCTTACCCAAGGCTGAGTGTACTCTTAGCCGTCTTTATTAAAAAGAAAGTCTATCTTGAATAAAAAGTAAAATCACTTTAAAAGAATTAACCGTTAGCATAACAAATTCACTTTAGACATTTTAGATAGTATTAACTTATAGAAATAACAATAGAAACAGTTGTTTCCAGTCTTCAGCCCTTCATTTCCACTCAAGGTCTCCGTGACCTCTGACCTTTGGTGGCTCCTGAAAATAGTTACAAAGAGACGGGCAAATGCACTGAATATTCTTATATTAAGCAATGTGTTAACTTATTCATTAGTTAAAACCAATTCAAACTTAAATACTCAAAATATTCAAATAATCAAATAATTAAATTTAATAAACATAATGAGAAAGAGGATGATGAGGAAAGGATAAATGTTGATCCATGCTGAGACGAACAGGAAGGTATAAATCCGAATCCTTCAATACAGTACGCTAAAATCAGTATGCAAGAATTCGAAAATCAGTATGTGAGAAGTGCCCGAATGACTTACTACTTCCGGCGAGATTCTGAAGTGCGCATCCCCATAGATATATACATTAGATGTCGCCTACCCTACTGTTGTCTATTAGAAAGAATGCGTCAATAGAGCCGCCATTTTAGTACAGGGTAGCACTCCTTTGAAATGAATGCAGGACCAAGGTAAAGTGGAGGACTGTGGCCATCCAAAGCCAGAGAAATACACATATATCTATGATCGGGAGTTTTCCCCGGTGGTCCTTATGCAAATATTTTTTAAATGATGAAATATTATAATTTTACATTACTTTTCTACATTGATGGATGTGAACGCACGAGCATTCCTGAAAAAGAGTGAGTGTTTGTGTGCATGGAAATGCATTACCTTCCTTCCCTGTTTAATTTGTGTTTAATTTTCACTTCTCATTCTGACGGAGGAGTGATTCGTTTGTGAATGAATCTCCGTTATGAACAACTCGTTCACTTAGCTGACAAGAATACAAGTTTCTAGCACCGAATCGTCTTCTTGTCATATTTCATAACATTGTTTGCTTATTTTATTCAACAAAACTAGCATAAGCTTAGAATTTAGTGTGAGTTGGTGCTACTTTGCCTGGTCACTGCAGTAAGAGACTGTATTATCATCAATAACGTTACTTATTACTTATTAAAAGTTCATAACATACAAAAACATAAAAAAGTAATTCTTACCTACATCCGAATTCCATTCATACTTCTTACAGTTATACTTTATAAAACGTACTTTTCTAACGACCGAGTACTACGTTTAAATTCAAATGCAGTATCTACTGAGTAGTAGGCAGTTTCGGACGCAGCCAGAGAGAGAGAGAGAGAAGAAACTAAACACAATACATTTAAAACACTCTAGAATGTAACAAAATAGATAGTAAACAAAGCTGTTTAAACTTAAATATATCGCAAATATAAACTTTTATATCGCAAATTAAAATAATAAAACAGAATAAAATGAAATACTGTTTTATTAACAAATTTTAAATAATGGCATATAAAGTGAACTTAATTTGTCTCAATTGTTAATTGTCTCAGTTTAAAAAAAATAAATCAACAGTATTTGTTGAGCCAGTATTCTTTTTCCTTTAGGTTATGTGGTTTACACATTGGCATAACAAAAAGTGATTAATACATACAAATTCAGCCTTAACTATTAAATGTTCATTAATTGTTGCATAAAAACACACATACACACACGTCAAGATCTCCAAAATGCTTGAAGTGCCGCAAGATTGCTCCTGTCTCATTAATGGTATTCTGTACCACTCTCCTCAGGTTCAGTGTGCAAAAGATATATTAGGTGTTCAGCTAAGCCAATCCGTTGACCAATTCTGGATATCGAATATGCCATAAAATGTTTCCAATCTCAGCAAAAGGGTTTACAGCTTAGCCAAAGGCAACTAGTTGTCCTTGAGGAGAAGACAGACAAATGCAAAGCTCTTCAGTGGCTTATAAAAGCCATAAGGTAGACATCATGTTAGAAGTGCTGCACAACGTCTTCCTCCTTCTGCTGTGATTTAGGAAGGATGTAAATCCCAAGCTAATAAGTTTTATTTCTTTTCCTTGGCAGAAATGCTCCACTTCTTTTTCTGGCATATGCAGCTGTTTGATCATGTGCCATAATGGTAGTTGTTGCCATATACTAAGTCAAAGATTTAGTTTGGAGGACACTTCACTACGTCACTTGGGGATTTGAACTGATTTTCTTGTCTTTTAAACATCTTTGATCCTGAACAGCGAGGGGCCGAGGGCAAATGCAATTAATTTGCGTTTACAAAATGAGATGGGATTTGCACAATCAAGCCCTCATTCAATTTTGCCCACAACACGCTTGCTCTCAATACTGCTGAATGTCGGCTTGAAGTGGTACCGTGGGCCTCTTCAGGCCCAGAGTAGAGTCATGTAAAAACAGACTGAAAAGAAAATAAATAAATAAAATAATTCTTAATGGCTGAAGTGGAGCGGCCATGAAATCATGAACAGAAGCCAATCAGCCCATTCAATCTCTTGTGCTTTATGAGCCGTGCGAGTTTTTAGCACTCTATGCAATGAAGTGGGACACAATTAGCATGCCAGCAATTAGATATGAAGTTCTTACACTGCATTTAAGCAGCCATCTCTTTGCTTTAAGGGGGTTTTGGTTAGGTGGTTTGCAGAAAATTGCTTTCGGCAGTGAATCGCATCAACGTACATGCTTGGCTTGGTCATATTTTCTGCTGCTTGTTAGCTGTCTCTGAGAACCTGCGTGCTTGATTTAGGACTGTTACATGTTAATTAAATGATTTGGATGGATTGCTGTGTACTGTAGGCATATTTTGACTGATCTGGTAATTAAAAAATAACTCTTTTGTCTGTTAAATGCTTTCACCCCACCCCAATCTAAACAGTTAATTATGTGATTAATGTTGGCTTATTAATTAAATCTCTGGTTACCAGTCAATAAAAACCAGTCAATTACCAATCAGTTCACTCACGCTCACCCACTTTCCTTTGGACTATTCCCTTTTTACTAGGGGTCACCACATCGATGGACATTTTATATGTTTGGCACAAATGACCTTCCTACCACAACCCAGCCCTCAGAGTGCAGTAACTCATGCAACCCCCAGTGCTATAGGACCCAAACACTCTCCTATTCACACACTATGGCAAGATTACTTCATCTACTTCACCTATACCACATGTCTTTGGACTGTGAGTGAAACCAGAGCACCAAGAGAAAACCCATGCAAGCATAGGGAGAACATGCAAACTCCACACAGGATGGCATCCTGACTTAGCTGGGACTTAAACCGCAAAGCATGTTTCTGTAAAGCGACCTTACTTACCAATACATCACTGTGCCACCTCTGTTACAACTCAATAATACAAGACCTGCTGATCGTCTTTTTGAGTAGGCTTAATGGGACAAATCTGTTCGCTGCCGAGGGGGTCCTCAGTCAGGTAACAGAACAGCTGGCAGTGTGAAAATTGCTGGGAAGAAAATTGCTGGGGTCCTCCCTGAATCGACTTAAAATCAGCTGGACCACCTGGGGTTGGAGTTTCCATTCTCCTGGGAATGTTATCCCATTGCCATGATATTCATCTTTACTAGTGTGATGTTTTATATACAAGTTTGGAAGGAGCAGATAACGGGCAAGGCTAATTCATCATCGGAAGTCACACTATTACCCAGTCAGCACAATAAATAATAGATTGTGTATAAATAATCAAGTATGTCCTACCTCTATTATCTCTCTATTGTGACCACCCTGACCCCGCACCTTCAAACCAGACTTCTATCTCAGCTCAGAGAGGAGCGGTCTTTAACTAGGCTAGACACTTACCTCAGACCTATTTTTAATGACAAAGGGAATAACCTGGGCTCAGGAATCTTTCCAAGCTCAGAGACCTCTTTTCTGTACAACACACTAAATAGGCATTATCTTTACTCAGTCAGTTATCTGTAAGTGTGGACTTGGGAAGTGTACTTGCCCTGCTAATGCAGTCTGTGTCTGGTCCATGCTCATTGCAGATGGTGCCCCAACAACCTGCTCTATTGTTACACTTGTTTGAAGGGCACTTCTGTCCAAGCTTGCTTTTAGCGCAGTTAACCCGAAACTCCAACTAGCTGAGATGCTGGAACACCTAGTTGATGTTGTTGATCAACAGTTCCCAAAACTGGGCTAAAATAGTCAGTTGGTGAGATTTTTTGACACTTGCAGAGTCAGGGGAGCCAGAAGAGTAGGATGCTTGGTCAATCCTCAAAGAAAACTGCAGGAACGATCTGTGTCAAAGTGAAATTGAGATATAAAAAAGTATCTTTTGTTTGCTGCAAACCAATCCTTTTGAATGTGTTTCTGCATTTTATAGAGCAGGGCTGCTCAACGCTTTTCCTGGAGATCTACTTTCTTGCAGAGTTCAACCCTTATCCAACACAATTAAACCAACAAAGTAGGATCTGAAAGAGTACTTGGTAATGTTGGTAAAGAGTCAGGTGTTTGATCAAGGTTGCAACTGAACTCTGGAGAAAGGTAGATCTCCAGGAACGGGGTTGAGCACCCCTGCTTTAGAGTGAGTGGTTCAAGAGGTAGCGATCCAGGGTTGTCCTCTTTTTGGCCATGATAAAGTAAACTCATGCTTCATCTTGGCTACAGGGATTGGAAGGACAGCAATCTCCTTGTGCAAGATAGGGACCTCATCAGCTATGTTTCCATACAAATATGCACATTAGGCTTATGCACAAAACTGGAATATTGCATAAAATGTTGGTGATTAAAGCACAGTTTTCATGCAATGAGTCAGGGGAACAAAATCATCACTTCCTGATAAACTGGCACAAAATATCAAAATGGAAAATGGAATTTGCTGTGGTAGGAGAAGCCACCGTGGACCTTTTTTCTTATATAATAAAATTACTTGTGCTATTGAAGATGAAATGCAAAGAATGCATGGTGGATTTTGAAGGTGCAAGAGCGTTAGGAGCACAGCCACTCAAAACAGTTCTTGGAGGTGATAATACTGAACCACTCTGATGACAGACTTTGGCTAAAAAAAAAAGTGGTGACTGCCACAGATGTGAAATGAATGTCCCTGAATTTGGGAGACCATCTGCCAACTGAATCAGAAAGGGTAAAGTCCTCTGCCTCTGGGTGGCCTGTCTCAGGAATACTTCACAATCTTCTTCAGGCTCTGCTGTGTCCTGAGATAGGGGGGTGTCACCTTCCCAAGGAAAGCTCTGCATGGTTGCTATTATGGATGGCTGTTGTGAATGGAGTAGGTGCCTTTCCAAGCCTTGGTGAGCTCTTCATGTTCCCCTGGGAAAAAAGCATGGGAGTGGGTCAACACTATATAAGCATGTCTGTCAGCTCAGTGTGAATTTCAGTTATGGTTTGCCCATGTTTTTTTTATTTATTTATTTATTTATTTATTTATTTATTTATTTAAGTGTGCAGCAAGGGCAGCCTTTTAATGCACATGTGACTTTTATAATATGTCCTGTCTCAGTTTCATAAGGCAAATGTAAATCATATCTGACACAGGCCTTTATGAGATCCTGTCTGGCTCATGTTGACTGACCTCAGCATTAGAGGAGAGGATGCTGACTGGTACGCCCTTTGACTTTCACAGCCAGCGATGTGACACCCGTATGTTTGTGCATGGAACAATGCTGACCCAGGATTTCTGGACACACCAGGAGAGCAGTGGGTGCTATTCTGAGCTCAGCTGTCTGACTATTTATAATTTGGTCTTAAAAAAAACATGTTGCACTAGACAGTTGTATAATGTAAGACAAAACTTCATGACTGTTCCCTTTTGCCTCAACAAACTGCTCCATCTGTGTTTAAATTTTATTTTTAAATGAAGTAACTCAGGCTGCACAAGAGTTTGTTTGTTTGGTCCACCAGGGTTCGGATGTTGGCATTCACTTATTCAATTTAACCCCACAACAGAGAAATCATACCAGAGTTTCTTTAAATTCAATCAAACTAAACCTGCCAAGCTCAAACACCCTTTTATTCTAGAAAATAAAGTACAAGCGGGTACAAATCTGCTATGGTTTAGAACCATATGAGTGTATTTGATGGTTTTAATATGGAAAGCATGGCCACGGAAGTTTGATTCAGTGAGAACCAAAGATCAAAAATGGTTATAGGATTAATGAGATGATTTCTAGATAGAGAAGATATAATGAGTCACAGATCCTATGAGCGGTCAGATCCACCAGTGAAATTACAGCTCTCCACTGGCCACTCAATCCATTATTATTTCCCAGACAGAGAGCACTGTTTCCATCTGAAACACATGATGTCTTCAAATTGAATTTGGAGACTGACTAAATTAAATCCTTTTAAATACTTTGTTTTTACCCCCCCTTTCAGCTAATTCTAAAAGCCATCTGTTCCAAATGACTGCCAAAATGATCTCTTTTATCCCAGACAGATCAGGAATTGATACAGTTATAGATTTAGAATTACAACAGCACTCTGGTGTGTACATACTGTACTAGTTTAGGTATAATGGCAATTATTTCTGCATCCAGCAACAGATCTATAAATCGGGAAACATCTGCTTTCTGTATTCTGCTTCTGCAGTTACTCCGCTCTTAGGCACATGGCAAGTAAATTCAATATAAAACTGATCTGCAAAGAGTTTTGTAATTCAGTTCAGATAACTAGGGGCAGAAAGATTGGCTACTGAATAAAAAAGGCAAGAAACCTACACAGAATATTAAAGACAGAATAAATAAATAAATAAATAAATAAATAAATAAATAAATAAATAAATAAATAAATAAATAAATAAATAAAGGGCAGCACTGTGGCGCAGTGGGTAGCACAATCGCCTCACAGAAAGAAGGTCGCTGGTTTGAGCCCCGGCTGGGTCAGTTGGCATTTCTGTGTGGAGTTTGCATGTTCTCCCTGTGTTGGCATGGGTTTCCTCTGGGTGCTCGGGTTACCCGCACAGTCCAAAAACATGCCCTATGTGAATTGAATAAGCTAAATTGGCTGTAGTGTATGTGAGTGTGTGCAAGAGTGTGTGGATGTTTCCCAGTGTTGGGTTGCAGCTGGAAGGGCATCTGCTGCATAAAACATGTGCTGGATAAGTTGTCAGTTTATTCCGCTGTGGTGACCCCAGAATAATAAAGGAACTAAGCTGATAAGAAAATGAATAAATAAATAAATAAATAAATAAATAAATATATTATCAAGAAACAAAACTGTTTAATATTAGAATAAACTTAAAAAAAGTTTATAAGAAAAAAGGAAGAAAAGGTTAATACAGCTTCAATTATTTCCATGCATTTGTGCCTTTACATTTTTTCTTTATAATGATAATCCTGATCAACACACATTTTTTGTCTTATTTTACAAGAATTTAAAACCTGCTAAAGTGTTTTTTTACAACAATTTAAATAGTTAAAATTATGTTACACTGTTAACCCTTACTGTAGATGATGTGGTAAATAACTGTAAAATACCCAGTGTTTTGCTGTAATAAAAGGAAACGGAAACCGTATTTAAATGTAAAAGGAGTAGGATTTGTATGAAATTGTGTAGTGCAAAGAGTACATTACAGTAATTTACTTTATGTACCCATTACAGGTAAAATACTGTTCAACCATTACTGTCCCATCTAGCAAAATGCATTTATCTTAAGGAAGAAAACAATGATTTAGGCATTTACACACACATACACAGGATGTCTGTCTTAATCTAAACACAAAGTTGTTAGACTTAGTTAGAAAATGTTGACCCTTTAAGGAAGCCAGGTGTTTGATTAGTTTTCTTTTGAGTGTGCTCCATTCTCTGTCTATCAATTCAGATGCAGAGTCTGATATGTTTTAAACCGTAAATAAGAATCTACAATGAGTAACATGTAAAGTAAAATGTGTTCAAATGTTTTTGAGAATTTCTAAAATAAGTCTGTGTATTAAGTTATATTGTTGTTATCTTGAACTGTGTACTTGAATGCTACAATGTTAACTAGTTAGCCTCTCCTCATATAGCTTCTTACATTACTTTCATTTAAGTATATTTATTAATTAGATATTGCATATTGTAATGGTTTGGTTACAGTAAATAACTAGCAAAACTGTTGCCAGTATTCTACTGTAAAAAAAAACAAAAAACAGGTCTAACAGTGTATATTTTAGAACAAGAATGAATTGATGACAAATTTAAAGCCCCAACATACTCTCTTTCCCAACATACTTTCTTTGGCTTAGTCCCTGATTTATCCTGGGATATGAAAAATGAAAATATATTTTTATTTATTCATTTAATGGTTCTAAATCTGTTTAGAAGTTCTAAACCTCCACACATTAAGATATTCTAAAGAATGTTGGAAATAGTAGGAGCAAAATATATAGAAGTAAATGCTGCTTCCAAGATTCTTCAAAATATCTTGTTTTGACTTTTAATTTCCTTTATTTCCTTTAAAAATTTCTCATTTTAAATCCCTTTAACATACTTCTTATGAATACAAAACCCCTGCTGGTATAATAGGTACATTGTTAATTATTGTGATTTTCTAAAAGATACTTGGCTTGTTTTTTTTTTTAAGAATCCCCTCTTCATTCAACACATCTAAACACATTTTGATCACAAATCTACACCACATTTAACTGTTACTGACAATGTCATTATAAAGATTAAAACATTAACTTAGTAATGGCTGGATTTGTAAAGATTACACTTTCATTAAAGATTTTAGTTTCATTTTTACAATCTCATAGAACAAATTATAAATACTAATTAATGTTAATTATTAATAATAATAATAAATAATAATAATAATGATAATAATAATAATTCCTTACATTTATATAGTGCTTTTCTAAACACTAAAACCACTTTACACATTTTTGGGGGGAATCTCCTCATCCACCACCAGAGTGCAGCATCCACCTGGATGACACGACATCAGCCATATTGTGCCAGACCGCACACCACACCAGCTGATTGGTGGAGAGGAGACAGAGTGATGAAGCCTATTATCATATAGGGATGGTTATGAGGCCATGATAGACAGAAGGCAGTGGGTAAATTTGGCCAGGATGCCGGGGGTTAAATCCCTACTCTTTTTCCGAAGGACATTCTGGGATTTTTAACGACCACAGAGAGTCAGGACTTTGTCTCATCTGAAAAACGGCACTCACTGAGCAGTATAGAGTCCCCTTCACTATAGCATATAGCATTAGGATTCACACAGACCACAGGTTGAGAGCCCCCTGCTGGTCTCACTAACACTACTTCCAGCAGCAACCTAGCTTTCCCATGTGGTCTCCCATCCAGGTATTGACTGGGCACAGCCCTGCATAGCTTCAGTGGGCGACCATGTGAGAGTTGCAGAGAGATAGCTGCCAGTGAATATGAGCTAATTATAATGATTTAGTTAATATAAATCAAATCAATTAATTAGTTACAGCATTAGAGTTTACAGCGAATTACTCTTTACAGAAACAAACCAAAGACACTCCTTCATAACAATTAAACATGTTTAATTAAGATTAGATTTCTTTAATTAATTAAGAAAATTAAGATTTGCATGTTTAATACTGAATCCTTAAAAAAAACTTGGAAAACTATAGATCTTCTCTTGGAAGCATCTGCTAGCAATGCTATATTTTGTTTCTGTGATGTTTATTGCTGCCTACTAAAGTCTACTAAGACTATACTTTAAACTTTAAGCTGCATTATTGATTCATTACGACATTTTTTGTCAGTATATTGGAATACAAAAAAGAAAGAAACTCTTAACATCTTTCATTGGTCAGTTCTATACAGCTGATTTGTTACAGTTTTCAAACGAAGCAAGAGTTCACAAAGTTTTTAAGTGTTGGCAAAAAGCTTTTCTTGTGTTTTCATTCATCTAACAGGCGTACTGCTTTTGACCTGCATTAACTGTGTTGAAAGAATGTAGTTTATGGAATATTGTTTCATTTGTTTAATTTTCCGCACTGAGAACATTATTTACTGGCGTTCATATGTATTTCTCAACCAAACCTAAAGCACATTGGCAAGTTTACACAATGAATAAACAATGTCCTTCTGTAACTGCCAGACCAATTTTGCAGAGTGATGACGAATATAAACCATAAGGAGAAGAACAAGATTTATCCTGTTTCCATCAGGCATCGACATACTGTAGAGAGCTAGTTCATTATTTTTAATGGACTTTTTTTTCTGTGTAAACTGTAGCACCATCATTTTGGATTTTTTTTTTCAAAGAGTAAGTTTGTGGTCAAAAGTACTCAAAGAAACTTTCATGCTTGACTCTACAATTTACAGTCATCTGAAATGACACTTTGTAATCAATTAGTGCAGGGTTTATAACTACAAAGATATGAGATTACGAGTCTTATACGGCAACATCTTTGCAGTTCTCACTGTAAAGCCCAATAAGTTAAGGTAACTCAAACCGATTGAGGAAACCGATTGCAACAAACCATTTAAGTTCAAAAAATAATCCTACTGAGTACTGTCAACTTAATCCATTTGAGTAAACGAAGCAATTGGAGCACAGTAAATGAAAAGAACTCAAACCAATTGAGTACTGTAAAACTCAATAAGTTAACTCAAACCGTTTGAGGAAACCGATTGCTACAAACTCTTTGAGTTAAAAACTAATCTATATGGGTACTGTGAACTTACTCTATTTAAGTTGAAGTGATGAGGTATTTAATTAACTCATTACCTTCAACACTAAGTTCAAAACCTTTTCCAAATGAGCAGAAATAACCTTTAGTGCATTTTGAGTTAACTACACCCATTTCATTTGAAAAAGTTGACTGTTGGGTTATTAACAATACATTAAATATTTGGCTCAATTAAGTACTTTGCTGCTTAATTTTGCTAGGGTACTGGTTAGGAATAGGGGTGTATAATATGATCATGCTTTATGAGTTTTAATAAACAGCCAATATAAGAACAGGCAGGTAATAAGCTTGTAGTTAAAGCATAGGTCTCAAACTCAATTCCTGGAGGCCCGCAGCTCTGCACAGTTTTGCCCAAGCCCTAATTAGGCATAGCTGATCCAACTAATCAAGGTGTTCAAGACTACTCTGGAATGCTTGGATTAGTTGGATTAGCTGTCTTAGAATAAGGTTGGAGCAAAGCTGTGCAGAGCTGCGGCACTCCAGGAATTGAGCTTGATACCTATGAGTAAGAGGGAATTGGTACTTAAACTAAAGTGTATTTTGCATGTGTTTAATAAAAAATACAATTATCACTATTATTATAACTATATTATTATTAATAATTCATCATATTGTTAAATTCTTCTTTTTAATATTATTCTTTACTTTTGGTTTTTATTATTTGTGTATTATCATTATTATAGCAATGTTTCTTTTTCTTATTATTCAGATTGTTTTGTTTGCAGCACTTTATTTTTCTACTTTTTTTTCTTCCACTCTTCCCCTTCCTTTTCTGTTTTCCTTTTTCTTCTCCTATTTCCTTTTCTTCTACTTCTTCTTCTTTTTATTATTATTATTGTTTATTATTATAATTTTTTGTCCTCTTCCTGATTTCCCAACCTCCCCCTACCTCCTAACTATTATCATTAATAGTATTACTTTTACTTTTGTTACCATAATTATTATTACTATTCTGACTTGTCCTCCCGTTATCTCCTCATTATCATTACTACAATTATTCAGGTTGCTGTAGTTGTTGTAGTAGTAGTAGTAGAAGTAGTAGTAGCAGTAGTCATTGTAGTAGTAACGATTATAGTTGTAGTCGGGTTTGTTAAAGTAGTAGTTGTAGTAGTTTCTGTAGTAGTAGGTGTCGTTGGTATAGTGGTACCAGAAGTAGTAAAGGTGTTGGTGCAGTAGTGGTAGTAGTAGTAGTAGCAGTAGTAGTAGTCGGTGTAGTAGTATCAGAAGTAGAAGATGTTGTTGATGTAGATGTAGTAGTAGTAGTGATTACTGTAGTAGTACCAGTTGTAGTATAGTAGACGTTGTTGTAGTACTATCAGTTGTAGTAGATGTTGTAGTAGTATCAGTAGTAGTAGACATTTTAGTAGTAGTAGTAGTAGTGGTTGTGGCTGTAGTAGCAGCTGCAGTAGTAGTTGTAATATTAGTAACTTTCTGTAGTAGTAGTTGGTGTAGTACTTGTGATTTTGGTGTACTTGTGATTTATTATTATTGTTGTTGTCAGTTATTACTGTTGTTCTTTCTTTTTATTGTCATTATTACTATCATACAGTACTAGCATTGTTGTCACTCTTTACCACTGACTGGTCTCTTTCTATTTGTTTATTTATATCTATGATACTTGCTTGCTGTTGTTGTCCCTTATGAATGTACTCTGACTTGTCCACCATGTAAAAATATTGGTCTGTTTTCGGTTGTGAATTGCATATGAGATCTTGATCTCTGCTTTGTCAACTTTTGATGTTGAAAATTTATTTATTCAGTTTTACGGATTTACTTCCAGCCGCAACCTATCACTGGGAAACATTCATGCACACTCGTTCACACACATACACTATGGACAATTTAACTTACTCAATTCACCTATAGCACATGTCTTTGGACTTGTGGGGGAAACCGGAGCACCCGGAGGAAACCCACGCAATTATGGGGAGAACATGCAAACTCCACACAGAAAAGTCTATCTGACCCAGTTGAGACTCGAACCAGCAACCTTACTGCTGTGAGGCGATCGTGCTACCCACTGTGCCACCGTGACGCCCTATGTTGAAAAATTCAACTCTACAATTTTACAAAGTAACTTTTATTGACATTTTAGTTTGAAATAATATAATGTATAAGTAATAATATATATAGAAATAAGTCTGTAAAATAACAGAAAAGAAACTGGCAGTTTATTACAAGCTTGTAGCATAATATGCAAGATATTACTTTAAACTATTAAATTGGTAATAAAAGTCACTTTTTTCAACTTTTTAAGGTAAAAGGTTGTTGGAAGAAAGATCAAGCTACCATAATGTAATTTAAAAAGCATAAAAAGGGAGAACTTACAAAATATGGAAAAAGGCTAGTTTCAGATATTTTTACAGTGCAGTGTCCTAAAGTTCTTTAGATTTTTCTAAACTTATATTTTATTTTTAACTGAAAGGTTAATAAAAAGGAACTCAAAATAAAGCGTAAATGACAATAAACTATTTTTGGACCTCTGCTTTTAAGAGTCAATTCATGAATCATTGCTGAATAAAAGTAATGACTTCTGTTAAAAATCTTGCTGACTGAGTTGAAAAAACTAAACAAAACAGGAAAGTCTCTTCAAGTAATGTTAACCACAGGCATTATCTTACCCATAAATCAAAAGCCACTCTTCTAAAAAAAAACACCCACATTAGAAACTGACGTCATGGCCAAACAGCTCTACTGATAGTGAGATCTATGGTAAAAATATTATTACAGTACATCCGAAAAAAAAAAAAAAAAAAAAAAAAAACTTTCTAACCTCTGAAGTATTTCCTCTAGTCTGTGTTCTTGTTTTTCATGAATAAGCTCTTTATGTCCTGTTTTCAGCCCAAGCAATGAGAGCTGAGGAATCAGATACAAACTTAAAGAAACTGCACGTTGAGTTATCAAGAGTTGCTTACTGGAAATGTGCAATATGTCAAGGAGAAAAAACTAAATATACAACTGAAAAAGGTGATTGACATGGGATTGTTTGTTTGAAAGTATTTCAGGGTGGTAAAACATCTGACCTTCAGACTGATGTGTGCATTGGCTGACAGAATGAGCACTAAATCCCTTCAGTGAGGTTTTGTTGAAAGAGAGCTTTATGCTTTTTTTATCTGTTGAAGGGTAACAATAAACTTTGGGGTTTTAGAAGCTCTTGCTATGTTTTTTTATAACTGCTTTTATCTCGTGAAGTTGAAGGAAATGCATTGTGCTGTTCTGTTGGCTATGCAGGCTTGTGGAAAATAAAAAGTTCCAGTGTTAACATTTTGACAACTCTAAAATCGTGTCTATACACACAATTTGATGCACTTTTTTTTACCTGCGATGAATACAAGAGGCATTAGACAACAACTTATTTTAATTTTCAATCATGTTCACCTGAAAAAATCTAATCAACAGGGAAAAAGCAGCAACAGTGTAAATGCTGGAATCGGACTTACAGTGCATCTGGAAAGTATTCATAGCGCTTCACTTTTTCCACATTTTTTTATGTTTTAGCCTTATTCCACAATGGATTAAATTCATTTATTTCCTCAAAATTCTACACACAATACCTTATAATGACAATGTGAAAAAAGATTTTTTTTATATGTTGCAAATTTATTAAAAATAAAAAAAACTGAAAAATCACATGTACATAAGTATTCACAGCCTTTGCCGTGAAGCTCTAAATTGAGCTCAGGTACATTCTGCTTCCACTGATCATTCTTCAGATTTTTCAACAGCTTAATTGGAGATCACTTGTGGTAAATTCAGTTGATTAGACATGATTTGAAAATGCATACACCTGTTTATATAAGGTCCCAGGGTTGACAGTGCATGTCAAAGCACAAACCAAGCATGAAGACAAAGAAATTGTCTGTAGACCTCCGAGACAGGGTTGTCTCGAGGCACAAGGCTGGGGAAGGTTACAGAAAAATGTTTGATGCTCTGAAAGTTTCAATGACCACAGTGGAACCACCACTTGGTTTGAAACCACCAGGACTCTTTCAAGAGCTGGCCGGCCATCGAAGCGGTTCAGGAAGAAGGGCCTTAGGGCGTACTCACACTATGTACAGTTGCCTTGAACCGGGCCAAAGCATGATTGTCCCCCCTCCCGTTTCCCCCGACGACCCGGACTCACATTACATTCGGGCCTGGGCACGCTTACGTCATTGATGATGCGCTGTTCAGTAAGCGCTCTCGCTCAGCACAGTATTTCGCTCAGCACAGATTTCTTTAGTTATACTGTTTTAGTCACTTGATATGCGGTGACACGCAGTCAAATATTTCACCGAACAGATCAGCCACTTTTGACGCTCATAAACAATCATAAAGTCTTTGTGCTGCAGGAATTAGGAGGTTTGCTGATGCTGCAGCTGTCGTGCAGTGAGGGGTTTGCGTCTTTAATAAACTATGACAATTTTGCGTTTATTGAACAGTACGAATGATTAATTAATCAATATCAAACAGTCTCTTAAAAGTCACGTCTTACTTTCAGTTTTGGGCTCAGGCACGTTTTGCCCTCACACACAAGCGTACCGCGCATGAGCCCAAGTGAACCGCGCTCTGGCCCACCTCTTCCAACCAGGCCAGGGCCAGTGAACCGTGCCTGAGCCCAATTCAGAGCATTCACACTTCTCAAACTATCCAGGAAATGGGCCTGGGCACGATTCGGATAGCATAGTGTGAGTACGCCCTTAGTCAGTACCCTTTTTAAACTTTTCAAAGTTAAAAGTTTCTGGAAGAAAGATCAGGCTACCATAATGCAATTCAAAAGCTTAAAAGGAACAAAAATACTAAATAAAAATGTGAATCACGAAATAGAGAAAACTGCTAATTTACAAAATTTTTCCACAGTGTAGGTCCATTTTGTTGTACGTTTTAGATAAATATCCTTCTTGTTCACGTCCACAAAAACGCAGGGCTTGTCGTAAGATCATCTAAACCAGCAAACACTCGCCAAAACTCTTCTCTAAACACAACCAATAGTTTTTTTTTCAAAAGCAAACATGAGAAAATGTTTATCACAACATACAATAGTTTACTTTGATTTACGATCCTTTCATCTCTTTTGAGGAATTGTTCTTCACCAGACTCATTTTATGCCTTGACTATTTTATTAATTAAACTGTCTTGTTTTTAGCAGCTTTCATTCCTTTCATTCATGTTTTGTTGTTTTTGCTATTAATTTAAACCGTGTATAAATCAGGTATGGTCATGAAAAGTATTTTCCCCTTTTCTGCAAAACTATGGTATTTTATCAGACATCAGGGCACAGATGTGAAGTAAATTACCCCACACTCCCCCCTACATATTTCTCTCTCTCTCTCTCTCTCTCTCTCTCTCTCTCTCTCCCTCCCTCCCTCCCTCCCTCCCTCCTGACCACAAAAGAAAGAAATCATTGAGTTTCTCCTTTTTTATAAACACTCCCACCTCTTCCAGTAGTCTCCAAATAGGGGCACGGTCTTTTAGGTTCCCAAACTTTGCTGGGCGAAGTGAAAAGAAGTTTAGGGCAGGCTGATTATGTGTGCTCCACTTCTCTGCCTTTGAATGGCAAAGCAGAGAACAGAGCTGTGAACATTTTGACCAGACACATGGCTCTACCTTGTGACATGCCAAAAGATTCTGGTGAGTTCTGCCAGTTTTTTGGGGGGCTTTGTGTGTTTTATTGTATTCATGCTTTTACCTCGTAAAACCAGACATAAGCACTGATGAAGCTAGTTTATCCATTTTGCATGCTTTCATGGTCTAAATATTAAACTCACTGCTGATTTGAGAGCATGACTCAATGCTTCAGTGATTTCTGGAAATATATCTTTATGACATTCTTTTAGTCATGGCAATTGCTCTTTTCAGGGTGAGATGCAAGATGCACTGAAACATATATTATTATTACGTTATTTTTTCTGGATAATATCTCAAGTTCTCAATTACATAAGTCAGAAATTAAACCTTAACCCAGAAAATCAAGTGTATACTTCTAATTCAACAAGAACTGTGGCATTTTATGCATTAAACTTCCAAATGTGTTCATCTGCTCTGAAGCATGAGTTTTGGTTGAGCAAGATGAGTTCCAGACACTTGGCATTATTCTTGACTTTCTATTTAAGCATCAGACTTTTTCATTATAATAATACTACACTTCGACTTTGAACTGGTTTTGGCATTTATTTTTAGGAATGACACAATGCTACTAAAAAGGTGCCTGAAGGAATTGTAAAGGTCAAATGTGCTGTTTGAATGGGCGTCCAACTCTATAATTGAGATCTCTAATAGGTTTAATTGTTTTCTCCGTTGTAAAACATTACAAGCTCTGGACTGGCTGTGCAGGCGATCATGTGGGATAATAATGAAGGAGAAAATGTCATCATAACCATTGCTCATTGACAGTGTTGATCAGTAAATCTAAAAATAATCGTTGTATGCTGTCTGCTGGTTTAAGAATGATATGTATCTTTGCAAAAGTTGCAATGTTTCTCATTCAGTCTTAAAAATGCAAAATGTGTTTCAGCTTTTAATTCACAGTGATGAAAAAGATTAATTTATTTTCTCGAAGTGTTTCAGGACTAAATGAGAAATAAATCCCTGCTTTCATCGCTGCATGCACAGCAGAGCAGAAGTTCATTACAGGCTGTGTCGGTCTGCTGAGTTACAGATATTATCATTCCTCTATGGAGCACAAATGTCAATCAGCGAGCGTGAACAACTAATTACTGCTGTGAAGAAGCAAAGATGCTCCTGATTATACTTGTTTAAATTGTTCTTAGTAAAAGAGCTTGATAAACATTGATATAGGAATATTAACATTTTTTTATGAATGTATCCCCACCATTAAATGCAGATTTTCTATTCTATTTAATTGCACAATAAATATATTAAAAAGCACATTTCTAAACATAATATAATAACTCATTTCTAACAACTAATTTATTTTATCTTTGCCATGATGACAGTACAGAATATTTTACTAGATAATTTTCAAGACACTTCTATACAGCTTAAAGTGACATTTAAAGGCTTAACTAGGTTAGTTAGGTTAACTAGGCAGGTTAGGGTAATTTGGCAAGTCATTGTTTAACAATGGTTTGTTCTGTAGACTATCGAAAAAATATATAGCATAAAGAGGCTAATAATTTTGACCTTAAAATGGTTTTTAAAAAATTTAAAACTGCTTTTATTCTAGCCATAATAAAACAAATAAGACTTTCTCCAGATGAAAACATATTATCAGACATACTGTGAAAATGTCCTTGCTCGTTAAACATCATTTAGGAAATATTTAAAAAGGATTAAAAAATTCAAAGGGGGACTAATAATTCTGACTTCAACTGTATATTTATAATTTTAATCATTTATTTATATTTTTGAGGCAAAGTGTGCTGAAGAACCTAAATGTGCTAACCCCGTGGAAAAGAGCTGCCATCTTCCCTCAAAGACAGATATCTCATTTCACACACTTCCAGATGTTGAGAGTGTTGGGACAGCCTGGAATAGACAGGGCACTGAAAAAGACTGTGAATTGTCAGTTCAGTCACATCTGGAGACTTGAGAGATGAGGCGATGAGTCCTCTCCATGATATTATTACAGCACCACTGTTTTGTAGCAAAAATAACTTGCGGAGCCAATGGCAAGACTTCCTTTTCAGAGATTATACATTTTTGAGCTTTTTCTTTTTATGATTTTCACAAAGATGTCAATTATTAGCACATGCATATATAAGGAGCAGCCATTACATTGTCCAAGTGACAGTTTTCAACAGCTTTTTTCCCAATATCCATCCACCTCACCATTTCCCTCCTTTTCAAAAGTATCCTCTCAGGTTATAATTCTAAGCTCAAGCAGAGTCTCGAGTCTACTTCAAGGACAAAAAGTCAAGTTTGTTTACCATTATCTATCACGACTGAATGAGTAGAAGAGTTTAAAAATATAAAATTACCACACTTTTGCTTCTCAAAAATACTGACAAAAATAATTAACTTTGTTTTTTTTAATTATTGTTTTTTTCACTGTACCTTTTGTTTAGTGTGTTAATGTTAAAGTTCTGCAGATGTTTGAAGACCAATAAATTGTTGTCTCTCAAAAATAAATAACCAATTATGAACACCCTGAAATGAAATGCCAAAATTTGCAGATTTAAGGCCCCAGTACGGTCTCAAACATAATCAAAGAACAATCTCAAATGGCATAATTCTAAACAAAATCTGTTCACAATAAAGTTCTTGTTGAGTTAGCAATTTGAAACAGCTCACCAAAGCAAACTCCTAAACACGTTCAGGGTGCTTTCACACCTGTAGATTGATCATTTTGTTCAGAAACAGGAATTAAAATTGTTACAATGTTTATTTTTGTTCTTGGCGCAATTTGCTTTCACATGAAAACGTTTCTAAACAGATCAAAATAGCTAATACAAGTCACGTGTGAGTAAACTCTCCTTACATTGGTCAGAGTTTCAGGGTTTATTTTGTAGAGTCCTGCTCAGCTGTTATGCGTTCTTACTTTAATTTTTGGCAATGAGCAATAAGACATTATAAGCGAAAAGCTGCCATTTCATTTTAAATGGTTGGCACCCACAGACATCGTCACCAAATATAAATCAGAGGTAAGACTTTCTCTTACATAGCCGTTGGCTATAATTATGCATTATAGGCTTTACATTATAAAGAGAAATAACAGATAAACCAAGACTACTGATTAGATAAACAGCTCTCGGTAATAATTCAGTACGCTTTCACTTTTGCATTTGACATGAAATGCACAATTACCGGTAGAAATGATGACATCCCGCACTACTCATAATTCTCTCTTCATAAAAGCTTATTACATAACCATAAAACACTGTCATATAGCCTGGTTCGTTAGTTCGCTGGATTGTTTTGCTTTTTCACTACAATAGATCCTCTCCAGAGTTCATTTCAAACGAGCCGAGACCACCACATTCAGGTGATTTCGGACCGATTGTTTGGCGCGGATTCGAGCGCGATTGCTGGATTCACATACTGTATGCCAAACTGGGTAAACGAGCCAAGTTCGGAAACAAAAGTCTGAGTGTGAAAGCACCCTAAAGCTACCATTGGTCTACTGTGTTTACCCAATTGGTGAATGTTAAGCGAGTTCAACATCAGTGTACTGTCACTCATCCTATTTGAACTTCTTTTTGCCCTAAAATAAAGAATGAAAAAGAACTTTAACTTGAAATATATCAGGGCCTTTATTAACACACTTTAATAGTTGCCCGTAAACTATGTTTACCTTGACGCTCAAACACTGTAGATGAGTACTGACATACACTTCTTACAGCAAAACATGCAGCTCAAGTTAAGCTTGTGCAAATTTTCAGGTTGATCAGCTAATGTAATTCTTCCTACTTTCACTGCCCATTTGAATTGAGGCTATAAAACTGAATTAAGCTGAAATTTTGAAGTGGAGTTTACATTTGGTTTCTGAGGACATATTAGACCAATTGCAAAACACTGGGCCATCTGATCAATCAGAGTAGACTCTGAAGGCGGGGTTTAGAAAGACTGAATACTTGAACTAATTATTTCAGGCACTGAAAGAAAAGAGTCGATGCCTAAATGTATTTTATGAGAAAATTACAGTTTGTTTTTGGCCTTGAATGAGACTACTCCTTATGTAGGAGACCTCCAAAATAAAATACAATAGCATAATATAGGCACTTTAAGTGTTATACATAAAATAGAAAGCCCTTTAATTTATAATACCATGTAAAAAACAAAACTTACTGCCATCCAACATTAATCTTAGGCAAAAAAAAAAAAAAAACGAGCGTGAGAGAGAGGTAGAGAGCCTAAGACTAAACAAACAGCTTCACTTCCTTAGACGGGTCATGTGCTTCACCTCAGGGCCCTCACATAAATGAATGTGCAGGACGACCCCCTCCACGTGCTCCAGAAAACCCTGTAAAAGTGTGCTGCTTCATTTAGCTTTCACATAACAGCTGGCAGACAGTCTAGCAAATGCAGTAACTGCTTTCATCCCCTGACCTCTTATTATCCTTATGTTTTAACAAGTGTTACAGGAAGTGTTATTTATTTACTAATTTAATATCATACAACATGCCCAAAAGGTATTTGGACTCTTTAGATGCAATCCAAACAAATAAACGTCTTTGAAAAAATATAACTAAATATAAAAGTGAGATTTATTTTAAAGTTCCTCTATCATGATATTTTAAAGGTTCGTGGTCTTGTTCTTGTCTCCTGCAATAGGTTTAGATACATTCAAGGTCAAAGATCTGGCCTTGTTAGAACAGCAAACAGATAGTAAATATTAAGGGATGCACCAAAATTAATATTCTTGGTCGAAGTCAAATAATTCTGTATACACTTAAAACAATTCAGACAACAATTTAGACAAAAACAACATAAAATATTTTGTAACAATTATATTTTATTTTATAAAATAATCTGATGTAATTTTGTAGGCCTTTTTAAATCTAACAATTATATTTATATAAAAACAACAACAAGCCAATAAAATGACAATTTGTTGACACAAAATTTTATTAGTCCGCATGAACCGGAAGTTGCTGAGACTTTTATTTTTAGTATGTTGATGTACTTTAAACTGAAACACATACATACATACATACATACATTTTTTAGATTAGATTAGATTCAACTTTATTGTCATCACACATGTACAAGTACAAGGAAACGAAATGCAGTTTAGGTCTAACCAGGAGTGCAATAGCAGCAAGTGCAGGATACAGGTATAAGTTATAAAGTGCAGTTATAGAAAAATTATGGTGATATTTACAAATGGATGTACTATGAACATTATATACAGGTTGTGTTAGCTATGAACAGAGATTTACAATAGATGGATAAATGTACAGGTTGCTATTAATAATCAGAAGTGTGCAGATAGATAAACATAATTACAAATGTATATGTACAGTGGATGTGTACATAATTTACAAATGTACATATGCAGTAGGTGTGTACAGTTCAAATAAATGAATCAGTGCAATGAATATGTGCAATTTTTAAATGTGCAAATGTTAAGTAGTGCAGTGATTATGATGAGTCTGAGTTATGAGGAGAGGAGAGTGGGGTGTATTAGGGGGGCAAAAAGTCAGTGGGGAGCAGAGTTCAAGAGGGAGACAGCTCTGGGGAAGAAGCTGTTCTTTAGTCTGCTGGTTTTTGTCCGGGGGAGCCTGAAGCGCCTGCCAGAAGGCAGGAGAGAAAACAGTCTGTGAGCAGGGTGAGAGGAATCTTTAAGAATACTGCGTGCTCGGCGCAGACAGTGTTTCCTCTGGATGTCCTCTATGGCTGGCAGTGTGGTCCCTGTGATGCGTTGGGCAGTTTTCACCACCCGCTGCAGTGCCTTACGCTCCGCAACAGAGCAGCTTCCATACCAGACTGTGACACAGTTTGTCAGGATGCTTTCTATTGTGCAGCGGTAGAAGTTCACCAAGACGGCTGATGACAGCTGGTTCTTCTTAAGTTGCCTTAAGAAAAATAGGCGCTGGTGAGCCTTCTTGACCAGGCTGGAGGTGTTGGTGGTCCAGGAAAGGTCCTTGGAGATGTGGGTCCCCAGGAACTTGAAGGATGATACAGGCTCGACGGCCATCCCATTGATGTAGATGGGATCATGTGAGCCTGTTCGTCCCTTCCTGAAGTCCACAATGAGCTCCTTGGTCTTGTCGGTGTTAAGGAGTAGATTATTGTTGGTGCACCACATGGCCAGATGCTGTATCTCCTCCCTGTAGGTAGTCTCATCATTGTTGCTGATTAGACCAATCACTGTGGTGTCATCTGCAAATTTGATGATGGCGTTGGATCTGTTCACAGGCCTGCAGTCGATGGTGAAAAGGGAGTAGAGGAAGGGGCTCAGCACACAGCCCTGTGGTACACCAGTGTTGAGTGTGACGGTGGTGGAGCAAATGTGGTCTGATCTAACATTCTGAGGTCTGTTAGTCAGAAAGTCCATAACCCAGTTACAGAGAGACGTGTCTATATCCAGGTCTCTAAGTTTGATCATTAACTTAGAGGGTATGACAGTGTTGAATGCTGAGCTGAAGTCAACAAACAGCATTCGTGCGTAAGTGTTTTTATTGTCCAGGTGTGTGAGTACAGAGTGCAGTGCTATGGAGACTGCATCTTCTGTGCTCCTGTTGCCACGGTAGGCAAACTGATGTGGGTCCAGTGTGGATGGCAGAGAGTCTTTCAGATGTGCCAGGACCAACCGCTCGAAGCACTTCATGATGATGGGTGTGAGTGCTACCGGGCTGTAGTCATTCAGGCATGTTGGGCTGGAGTGTTTCGGCACTGGCACAATAGAGGTGGTTTTAAAGCATGTTGGCACAGCTGCTAGGTTAAGGGACAGGTTGAAAATGTCTGTGAATACCCCAGCGAGCTGTTCTGCACATGCTTTGAGGACACGCCCAGGAATACCGTCTGGTCCAGCAGCCTTACGCACATTGATCCAACTCAGTGCGGTGTAGACTTCTGAGAAGGTGAGTGTAATGGGTGAGTGGTCGGTTGAGGAAGTGATCCTGATGTAGGGTTCATTATTGTCTCTTTCAAAGCGGGCATAAAAGTCATTAAGCTCGTTCAGGAAGGAGACATTTGTGGCTGTGGGTGTGGAATGGCTGGGTTTGTAGTTGCTGATGGCCTGTATGCCCTGCCACATGCGCCGAGGATCAGAGTTGGAAAAGTGCTCCTCTAGCTTTAGCTTGTAGCAGTGCTTGGCCTTTTTGATGCCCCTCTTCAGATTAGCCCTGGAAGTGCTGTAGGCCTGTGCATCCCCTGATCTGAAGGCAGTGTTGCGTGCCTTCAGCAGGAGGCGCACCGCCTTGTTCATCCATGGCTTTTGATTTGGGTATGTGGTGATCTGTTTCTGGGTTGTAACACTGTCAATGGTGGTGTTGATGTATTCCAGAACAGAGGAAGTGTAGCTGTTAATGTCTGTGTGAGAGCCACATGTGGCCTGGGAAGCAAACATACTCCAGTCTGTGTGTTGAAACCTGTCCTGGAGTGTGGAGTCTACCCCCGCTGGCCACACTTTGATGGTCCTCACTGATGGCTTCACACGGTTGATGAGGGGTGAGTATCGGGGGGTGAGGAACAAAGAAAGGTGATCTGATTGACCCAGGTGGGGGGAGGGGGGTAACAGCATAGGCTTCAGCCATGTTTGTGTATACCTGGTCCAAAGTCTTGTTTCCCCGTGTGTGACAGAAAATGTTTTGATGGAATTTGGGGAGCACTGTCTTTAAGTTTGAGTGATTAAAATCCCCCGCAACAATAAAAGCAGCCTCCGGGTGAGCAATCTGTTGTTTGCTGATGGCTGCATGAAGTTCATTCATAGCAAGCTTTGCATCAGCATCGGGTGGAATGTAAGCAGCGATTATAAAGGTGGAGGTGAACTCCCGTGGCAGATAAAACGGTCTGCATTTGACCATCAGAAATTCCAGGTTAACAGAGCAATGTCTCCCAACGATGACAGAGTTTGTGCACCACGCTTTGTTAATATAAATGTATAATCCTCCGCCTCGGGTCTTACCGGAGTCATCCGCCGCTCTGTCTGCTCGGAATGTCTGATGCTCAGTTAAAGATACAGCGTTGTCTGGTATCCCGCTATTTAGCCATGTTTCTGTGAAAATCATGACATTACAGTTCCATAATCTTTTGCTGTGGTTGATGCGCAGTCTAATCTCATCCATTTTGTTCACCAGGGACCGTACATTGGCGAGGAAGATGCTGGGTAAAGAGAGCCGGTGTGTTGTTAGCTTTAGCTTAGCTCTTAGCCCGCCGCGCTTCCCCCGCCTTTGTTTACGTTCGCATCGCCGTCTCCGAGCAGTTCTACCCGGCCGGACAGAGCGCTCAGCCTCGGGTGTCCTGGCGATCTCTGGGATGAGTCGTAGATTGCTGATAAAACTGTCCGAAATGCACAAACCAATATCCAAGATCTCCTGTCGGGTGTACGATGTAAAGGCATTACTGTTCTGCACGAACAGACCCGAAATGAGCAGGAAAAATACTGCAAAATTGCAGAAACTGGAGAGACGCCGAGCCTCGCGATGTGTACGCGCCGCCATCTTGGTCTAAGAAAAATACATACATACATACATACATACATACATACATACATACATACACACATACATACATACATACATGCATGCATACACACATACATACACAGTATACGTCAACAGAAGGACCACTAGTCCAAACATGGAAGCAAATGATCAGACTTTGATTGATTACCTAAATAATTTTTTTTTTCAGTGGATTAACTAGCACATATTAATAACCAGCTTTGCCATGACAGAACAGAAAAGTTTTTGCAAGCAACAAGGACTAGTATAGAAATGCTGTTTGTGTATTATCATTTTACCAGACTTTACTTTTCAGGTGAGCATTTGCGATTCATGCATCACTGTATAAGTGTACATGATTGGAATGTCTACTGAGTGAAATATTAAGCTAATCTGAACTTTGATTGCACGGTGTTTCATTCCGCTGTGGCGATCACAGATGAATAAAAGGACTAAGCCGAAAAGAAAAGAAAATGAATGAATGAATGAATGAATGAATGAATGATTGCACCATGCATGTAATGCCGAGTTCAGGCTGCATGATTTTAGCCCAGAAATCGCAGACAAATGTCTGAAATCACAGGCAGATCAGTGCTCGTTCATGTGAGTAACAACCACACAGTATGAACTATCAGAGACGCGATCTGAGAGAATCGCGAAAATTTTCTACCCCTTCTTTCTCATTATGTAGTTAATAACAAAAGATATACTACGTGACCTTGTGTTGTTTCAATGTCACTTCTCACGTGTGCTTGATTGTGAGAAGTAGTTTGCGAACTGAGACAAAGTTGTCTGCGATTCCTCTTATTCTAAAGTCATGCAGTGTGAAACCCCCTGTCGCCGATCTATCTTGCTGTGTAAACAAATCAGCGACAAAACGCTACCCCAGGTAGTCATGCAGTGTAAAAACATCTGTGACACGACTACTTTGAATATCTTGCAGTCTGAATTCGACATAAGCTAGTCATCAGTGCACTCTGACACAAACAAACAAACAAACAAATCGCCCTTGTGTGGGCCATGCCATTGAAATGAATAGGTTTCCTAGCACAGCGCTATCTGCATGCGGTATAAAAAACAGTTTAACATTGCACAGTTATGACTGGAGGGAGAGTGAAACCAGAAGAAGATAGTTTCTTCCAGAAGAAGATAGTTGTAGAAAGGAAATGAGAATGTATATAGTGACTTGGGATCCTTTGATTGGAAGATCATGACTAGCTAATGTGGGCCAGCTGTGTCAATCATGAGCACGTGCTCTCTCGAAATTAGTTTAAAATTAAACTTCACTTAGTGATACACTTTTTTCTTAGAAAGTTCATATGTGAGAGCCTCACACATCTAATTGTGTTGATTGTGATTGGTTAATCACTAATAATGCAACTTTAATAATGAAACTAATCGACATTTACTAAAACCTTTAACAGTCTGAATTTGAGCTTGTTCTCAAAGAACATAATCTGAGCTTTTGTTTATTTTGTCCACAGATGAGTTCAGAGTTTTGCAACAGCGGTGATTGTGTGGAAAATCTCTGTCCAGTTTCAAGGGGCTGTAGATTGTCCTTAAAATTGTCCTCACTTGGATTCTGCTGCTCCATCACTCACTAAATTCTGGTCATGATGAAGCTGTGCTGGACACTTTTTTCATGGCTTTGCACACTGCTAGTGATGCCAGTTTACAGTCAGAGCGGTGACGATGGAGACGTGGGATCTGGTGACATTTCTAGGCCTTCGGTCAATGGCAGCTCCTCAGCCTCAATCCTCCATGCGGTCGGTGACGAGCCAGACAAGAACAGGCCGCTTTTTCAGACTCTTCCAGAGACAGAGAGCGGCGACTGTAATGTCAATTTCCACACCAGCCAAGTCATGTCACGGCGGTTACGAGCTTTTAGAGAGGAGGTTTCATATCTGAAGGCCCTCCAGCATGGGAACCAGGCAGTGATGGAGAATCTGGTTCAATTTGTAGGAGCAGAAATGGGGGATCAGCGATACGAGGAGGTGATCCAAGAGAACATTGTCGGGATCAGGGAGGATCATGGGAGCTGTGGGAGTGTGGTGACGAAAGCAGCAGAGGAGATGGAGAATCAGCTGGAAGGAGACGCTCATGCCACTTTGGCTGGAATTCAGAAGTGAGGGGAGTTTAATCTTAATAGGACAGTCATTTGCTCTAATCTCCAAGGCGAAGGTCTGAGGTTTTTAACAATTTAACCCCTTAACTGTCACATATATGATATACAGTATGCCTATTACTTACAGTTTGTCAAGATAAGTTCAGGTTTAGACATTTTTTGATGTAGTAAAAAAAAGTCCCTCACTGTACATTATGTAGATGCACCAATATCAAATGATTGACATGAAAATCTTTATACTAATTTGTCTTAAAATACTATGTATCTCAAATATATTTAAAATGTAAATTATTTTAAATGTAAAAATATTATTAGGATTTTTTTTTCAATAAATGGAGAATAAAAATTGCATCTATTGTTTATGGCTAGGGCTAGACAGAATCTGCTGACATTTTTTTTACTATTTCTGCTGATAATTTGTAAAAAATCAGTGAATTTGTGAATTTATGCAGAATTATACTGGGAGTATCGAAACTAAAAACTTAATAAATGAAATTAAAAATAATAGCTTTTTAACTTTTACTTAATGTTTACAATGCAAATCTATCTAGATTCTCTTATTTGGTAAACAAAGCAAGCCTTTGATATAATATATCTACTAAAAGACAGAAATTATTACTTTACAAACTGTTTTGTAAATAAAACAAAGGTACACTTTTATAATAGTCAATAATATTACTGAAATTAGTTTAAAAATGAATAAATATAAATTTACTTATGACTAAACTATTTATGTGACACTTAAACATTAACATGAACTGATTGTAAACGCAAAGTTCATGTTCAATTTGACATTAATACAGCTAATTATATTTTAATTAATTAAACTGTGATTTATATAGGGCGGCATGGTGGCTCATTGGTTAGCACTGTTGTCTAACAGCAAGAATGTCGCTGGTTTGAGTCCCGGCTAGGTCAGTTGGCATTTCTTTGTGGAGTTTACATGTTCTCCCTGTGTTGGCTTGGGTTTCCTCCAAGTGCTCCGCTTTCCCCCACAGTCCAAAGACATGCAGCATAGATGAATTGGGTTAAAAAAAATAGCCGTGTATAATTGGCCATGTGTGAATGTGAGAGTGTATAGGTGTTTCCCAGTACTAGGATGCTGTTGGAAGGGCATCTGCTGCATAAAACATTTGCCGGAATAGTTGGCGGATTATTCTGCTGTGGCAACCCCTGATAAATAAGGGACTAAGCTGAAGGAAAATTAATGAATGAATGATTTATATATCTAAAATGTACTAAATCTATATCTACACTATATCTATATACAGTATCTATATCTAAACCGTAAAATTATTGATTTTTTTTACAGTGTAATTTAGTACTAAATCTAAAATGTATATTTACTTATAAGTTTATGACTAAATGTAATATATTTAAAACATTGTATTGTTTTTGTAATATAAACATATTTTATTTTATACATTTTATATACATTTATTTATTATTTATATACATTTAATATATATTTTTTCTCAGTGAAAAAAGAGTTGCCTTATTATTTCAGCTTAAGTTTCAAGGCTGCATACATAAAGTTAAAAGGCAGTGAATAACAAAAAATAAAAATGGAGGCCTCAAACAAACCACAGCGACGCAGCTTTGATTCTGGTCTTTAGGTTTTCCATCACCAGCCTGGACAGCAGGAAGGAATGTAAATTTCAGCCCTTGCGAGGCCCCTGGTTTAAGAAATACTAAGAGGCCCCTGTTCATTTCCTTCTTCTCTGACTGTTTCTTGCTCTTCTGCATGCTCTCCTCTCTGTCTGTCTTGGAAATCAGTTTCTGATTTTTTTTCTTCTTTATTTTTTTAAGAATAAAAGAAGAGTCTCTTGCCTTTGAAGAACTGTTGCGTGCCGCGTCGGACATCGCCACTCGACTGGAAAGCACATCACGAGCCCTGCATGTGGAGATGATGGAACAGCTGAGGAAGAACACCAGACAGCCTCGCTGAGCTGAATGAAGCCATCCGACCTGGAAAAATACAATTAAAGTGTTATATGGCATGTCACTACCATATTTATGTATAATGTTTTATTAGCAATGCTGTCACCTTAAAGAGTCCCCTAATGTACATGGATGTTTCTAAATTATGCCCAGCAGGCACAGGACGTAAACATGACGTTAGATTGACGTTGTACCCTAATGTCATGGGGATGTTGCATATTGTTTTGGAAATCAGGTTGACGTCAGAACCCAACGTCAGGCTGACATCAATGTACAACGTCCAACCTAAATTCAACAAAATATCAACGTCTAATGATGGTACAGTTTGACGTTGCTTGGACGTTACTACTAGGAGTGTGACAAGATATCGTATGACAAGGTCTCTCAAGACTAAATCGTGGACGTTTGGTTCGTAGGTTGCTAGGCGACCATTAACCGTTTTCTCAGAGGATGATAAGCTGACAAAACATTGCTGTCACTCTGATACAAGTTTTATTTAAGGAAAAAATTACAAAGCACTGCAGTGTTTGGGTGTTCTGTATTTGTCTAAGATAGTTAGACTTAACGAAATGTGCATATTCCATACAAAGCATGAAGCTGATTAGTCAGTTCCTTTCTCGCTGTGTGCTCACGGCATTCATTCAACTGTGTGCATCTAGAAGGCGCGCAAACCGCATACCTCCATTGGAAATAACGAACTTATGCGAACTCTAGAAAAGTGATATGCAAACGGCCCCTAAAAGGATGCTCCTTGCACAGACATGCTGAATTCCCCTGATTTGTAGACAAATAGGTTGCAAATACAGTACATTCCTTGGCAGTTTGCGGGTCCTTCACTGGGCCTTTTCCCCTTAGCAAAGAAAGTATACAAAGATGTCTGTTTCTTACTTATTCTGCTGCTTGTGGGTTGAGTTTGGGGCTCAAGTGGCCGAGATGTAAGCGAGAGAATACGGTCATTCTTCAAAATAAAATATTTATCAAAATAAAAGATTCTGATAATTAATAAAACGGAAATAATTAATGATTTCTTGCAGCCCGGTACCAACTGATCCATGGACCGGTTCTGGTTCGTGGCCTGGTGGTTAGGGACCACTGTTTTACTGCATATAGTTCATTATAAGTTGATTTAAAAAAGCACCTAAATAGTTTTGCAATTTGTGATTTTTTTTTCTATTTATATATTTCATGTTTAAATATTTATTAAAAATAGTGTAAACATCTCTCGTTCTTATGAACCCAATCTCATGTCTTGTCTCTAGAGTAACCCCCAGCACCCCCAGTTACGACTATCTCTCAGATCTAACATCAATCAGACGTTGGATTTGGTTGCCATACCTAACAAATAAATGTCAGTATTTGATGTCAATATGACTTTGGTTTAAGATGCTGGCTCAATGTTGAATTATGGTCACTTTCCAACACAACCTAAAATCAACCAAATATCAACGTCATTATTAGACGTCAAAATAACGTTGTCCTTAGATGCTGGCTAGAAAGTGAATTTTAGTCACATTACGTCACAACCTAAATCTATCCAAACATTAATGTCTTATGACGTTGTGTGCCTGCTGGGTGTTAACTAGCGGTCAAAAGCTAAATGATTTTTTATTAATATATTTTTTTATGAAGTCTCTTTTGCTCAGTAATAGTATTTATTTGGGAAAAAATAATTAAATAAATAAAAGCAGAAATATTGTGAAATATTGTTTCATTTTAAAACATATATTTTTTTGTAATGTACTTAATTTCAGCATCATTACTCTAGTCCAGTGTCAGGATTTAAAAAAATTATTAAAATGTCATGCGATTTTATTAATAAATATTCTGATTATTATCAACAGTAAAAAATGTGGTGCCTAATATTTGTGTAGAACATAGCATTCAAAGTAGGTATTGTAAAAAAAAAATCTAATTAGTCTCATATTTATTTAGTTTGTTTTATTCAAATAAATGCTATTTTATATATCAAAGAGCCCAGAAACGTGGACTGTTTTCATGTCATATGAAGCAGAAAGACATAATTTCACAATGTTACCATTTTATTGTATTTTTTGTTGAAAAAATAGTCCTGTTGAGCTGAAAAGACTTCATTCCAACAGATAAAATTACCTCCATTATCTCAAACTTTTGACTGAAATTTACAGTATTAACTTCATCTCCACTTCTCTCCTTACACTGTTTTCCTGCAAACAGCCTAGAGAATAGACTCAAACCATATTTTTCTCCCATGTCTGATGTTCATTTGTGAGCCATAATGAAAACATAATGGCTTTGTCTACAAGAAAACTGAAAAAAATTGTCTTGGCAGTGAGGTGACATTTTTAAAAAAAATATTCTCTTTCCAAACACAGACAACCCCGCAGCAATGGTCTGGCTGTCTCGGCGCTCGGGAGCAGATGGTGAAAAGACTGTATGAGGCTCTGGAAATCACAGGCAGCCACTCATATACATTAGAGAGAGAGAGAAAGAGAGGGAGAGAAGAGGAAAAGTGGAAGAGTAAGAAGGGGGTTACTTACATTTTTGTAAATTCTATAAAGTGCATTGTATAAAGTGCATAATTATAAAAATTTAATTAAGTAAAGTTAATTAAATAAAGTCAACATTGCTTTTATAGGAATGGGTTTACTCACTTTTTAAAGTAAAGTTATTAATCGCTTTTTACAGTGTCTAACGTGACAATAATAAATGTATAGTCAAACAATTACACACAACAAAACTGTTATGAATAACATCACTGAAGAAAGATAACCAAGCAAAATTTAACCATAGTTTTACTACAAATAAAACAAAACATGGTTGTAAACCATGGAAACCACAAATTAACCATGGGTTTGCTACACCATCCTATTTGTTGTACAATTGTGGTTATCGATTGTGTGTGCAAATGGTAATCAATTCATTTATAATATAATAAAACCATTGTATATTTCTGAGAAGGTATTTTTCCAGATGACAAACTGTATAAACATTGGCAGCTAATCAGAGATTATAAAGACCTCAAGAATTTAAAGTGGCAGACAACAAAAAACTGTAGCACGTGCATACATAACAACAATCTGTTTAGATTTGTATGAACTGCCTTTACTCTTGTAAGAAGCTGAAGATATTTTTGGACAATGTTGGAAATATCTGGGTTCTCACAGCTTACTTGAAAACCTGTTAAATATCAGGGAGTAAAAAAAAATCTATACTCAAAATAGATTGTTATAATAATTCCTCAGCCAGAAATTGTTCTTTGAGATTGTAAACTCTGTACATTGATTAAGGATAAAATCCAGTTAACACAAACCTTAATGTCAATGAAAATAAGGTGTGGAAACCCTGAAATGCTATGAATGTACAATAATAAACTGTAAATATAAGCTTCTTATTTGTATCATTTATGTAAAATCATATTAAAATCATATTTATGCCTATCATATTTATAACGCTGAAATACAAACATGAGGGGAAATGATCAATTATATGTATTAGATGTAGGCCAACTACGAAAATTACTTTACAGAAAATTTGTAGTAGTGTAAATCTGGGTTTTTAGTATCATTTGTATAACCAGTTTAAATGCATTAAAATCCATGGTTACACCTTTTTATTTATATATAAAAAACCGTGTTTAAAAAAATATATATAAGCCTATGGTGAATACAATCTTTAATTTATTGTTACCTTGCACATTAGCCAATAGAACCTTGTTGAAATTCGTCCGTCCATGATTCTTTCTCACGTTCATAGACATATCCAGGCCTTCAGCATTTCGGCGCTGTATGTTTACATAAGCCGTGTATTTAACTGAATTATTGTTATGAATGGATCGGAAAGTCACCCAGAGTTTGTCACTTTCAGCTGTTGATTGAGCTAAGCTCTCCTTTTCCTTCAGCATTCATTCAGCTATCCTGACCTCTAGCGGTTTCCGGCTGCAATAACAAATCATGTGTTTGTACAGAATTGAAGTATTTTTTATTATTATACATTTTTGGTCAGTATTTCGGATTTAGTCTGAGTTAATGATGTAGTTTTTCTAAAAACAAAAAACAAAAACGCATTTAGATGTATTGCTTATTGAAATCGGCCTAATTGAAATACTGTGATAGGTATAGGTCCCTCCCTCCGTCTGCCTGACATGAAAGTGTAGAGGCGGACAGAGAAAGAACGTGAGAGATGCTCAGTCTGGAGTAAACCCTGGAAACAGCAGGAGTCCGATCAGGAGTGCAGACCTGCACTTTCTGACATGAATGGAGTCACTTTGGGAAATATCTGCTTATATACTAATGTTTATTTTTGGATGGACGTGGAAATAAATAATACTTTTGCAGCACGGAATCTGTGTTTTTGATCTTCAGCTGAACAGGTGCGCCAAACTAAAGATTCTCAACCTGCTTTTCCCCTCTTTTTTGTACGGAACTTCCGAGTTGGGATAACAAGAATGGATAAACACTGGATTTATGCAACTTAATTCAAAACGTGTTTACGAAAACACTTGAAAAGAACATCTCACCTTAAATGTTACAACCAGCAGGTTCATGTGAACAACGGGAAAAACAGAAGCCATGAAAACAACTCAATTATACTGAAGGAGCTTGGAATTCAGCTGAAAATAGAAATGTTTTGAAAGTGTATGGCTGTATAATGGCAAGCTTTAAGAATCAGCTGGTCTTCCTGAAAATTACTCTTCTCTGTACTATCCTATGTGAGTCAAGTAAGTTTCATCTCTAATTTTCACCTTTTTCCCTCCACAAATAGCCAGAATTTAAAATACAGGTGATTTATATTTTTTAAGTTTTGCCATAGCAGAACTTTGTCTGGCTCCTTAAAGAAACTTTTAGTAAAAGGTTCTTCATACATAATATAACTTTTGTTGAATAAAAAAGGTTCCATGAACTTTGAAAGTTCTTAATAGAACCATCAAATAAATAAGCTTTATTTTTAAGTGGTTTAAAAAATAATTTACAATAGAAGCGAGGTACAGTAGCTGGTCATTATGCATCATGCACTGTAGTCGGTTAGTCATAAATACATAAATACATAATGACCCGGTATAATTAGCTATACAGTAGGTTTGTAAGCTTGAACAAGCTAGCCACCCAGAAACACAAAATCCAGCCTAATAGCATAAGCATTCTGTCATTCATTGTTCATAAAAAAACTTTACAACAAATTTTATTTGTAATTTGTTGACTTAATTAATAGTGAAAAAAAAATACTAATAAAATATGAATAATAATGTCTTTATTTGGCCTTTTAAAAAATGTTATTTGTAGAACCAAAAACATTTTTTTTTCTGTGGGATCACCAATAACAGCCTTATTTTGAAAACTTTATCAATTTGATTCACTATCGGTCACCTTCTGGAATTTCAAAGCTCTGGTTTTTAGTTGGTTCAGAGTGAGAGACCAGCTTACAAAAATTAGGGATCTTTATTTTGTTGATGGATCCATAAAGAACCTTTAATTCATTCAATTCCACAAAAGTTTTTTATACTGTGGGGAAAAAAAAAGGTTCTTTAGATTTAAAAATGTTCTTCACAAATGTTCCTCTTCTTCACGTCACTTTGGATAAACACGTGATAAATGAATAAATAATATAAAAATTATATCTTTTAAGAACTGTTCACTGAAAGGTTCTCTGAGGAACCACTGATAGGCTTTTATGGCATCACAGCAAACAAACAAACTTCTAGAAAGAGCATCTTAAATCAGCTAAGACCACCAAATCACAATGCAGAATGAGATTCAGGGGTACAGTACAGTCTGAGTGGCTTTCACTTCCACATCTAGTGATTAGAATGGCACGCACGATTGGCAGTAAAATGAAACGTCCTCTCCGGCCAAACTGGCGCTTAAATCAAAGCAGATTTATTGGGCTTTGCTCATCACTCTGCGTTTACATCTCTTCACTTCACCACGAGCGTCTCTTTATTTGTGTGGCCGCTTGCTGTCAGCAGCACTGGACTCCTGATGAATGAACATCACAGGGATTTCAGCCGCGCATCTGTGCCTTTACTCTAGTGCTGCTGTTTGCATCCAATCTACTTAAGATTCAGAGTTGAATAAGGAGACCTGAAGAAGCATGTCCAGTTTCAGGTCTGAGCTTTGATACAGCCTGTAAAAGTGTAGAGTGTAACCCGTCCACCTGCTCTTCCGCTTTCAGACAACAGATGCAGTTTGAGAGGCTGAGGCTGCACTACTCCAAAGTACAACTGTGAATGAGGCTATAAATCTAATAGACCTTTACATTGTATAAGACATATGGTGTTGCAGTGGGTAGCGCTGTTGCCTCACAGCAAGAAGGTTGCTGGTTCAAGCCCCGGCTGGGTCAGTTGGCATTTCTGTGTGGAGTTTGCATGTTCTCTCCATGTTGGCGTGGGTTTCCTACGGGTGCTCCGGTTTCCTCAAGTGCAAAGACATGTGCTTCAGGTCAATTGGGTAAGCTAAGAATTGGTCCTCCAGGTTGGGGGTTGAGCGTTGGGCTAACGACCCACCTCATAAAAATTAGATAATGTTACGAAACACCAACATGGTGCGGCTAAATATCAACTTCAATATACGTAAATGGCCCTGGGAGTAAGTAAAGAAGACATAAAGGAGAAATGATTCTTTAAGGAAGTCTGGTGCTTAATCTAACTTTTTTTAATTTGCGTTTTATTCAAGTGTATCATTTAATTCACATGATGGGTCTATCTTTTTATTAAGTGACCTTAAAACTACTTAAAAAATAACTAAAAAGCTACTTAAAATATAAGCAGGCTACAATTAACTTTTTGTGTCCATATTATATTGCAGAACACATGTTGTACTCTTAGGTGGGATACGGGTAGGGCTGCACAATATTGGAAAAATCTAGCATTTGGATATATTTTTATTATGCGATATATATTCTGATAAGGTGTCACGGTGGTGCAGTGGGTAGCACGATTGCTTCAAAGCAAGAAGGTCGCTGGTTCGAGCCTCGGCTGGGTCAGTTGGCATTTCTGTGTAGAGTTTGCATGTTCTCCCCGTGTTCACGTGGGTGCTCCGGTTTTGCCCACACGTCCAAAGACGTCTGTAGTGTATGTGTGTAAAGGAGAGTATATGGATGTTTATGTGAGTGCAGGGATGGGTTGCAGCTGGAAGGGCATGCGCTGCGTAAAACACATGCTGGATAAGTTGGTGGTTCATTCGGCTGTGGCGACCCCAGATTAATAAAGGGACTAAGCTGAAAAAAAATGAATGAATAAATAAATATATTGTGATATGAATACAATTTCACCAGATAACTTAATATCTCTATTTTGAAAGAATTTGTAATGTTAGATCGATTAGGATGATTCTACAGTGGGAGTGCATCTCCATAAAATCTAATAAACAATCTAAAAATTTCCCCCACACATTTTCATTGTGGTCTGTGCTATTTGCAGTACATTTCTGTATTTGCATGTGAGTATTTTCATGCACGTGTTTAGTCAGAGATTGATGAATTGATGTTTACTATTTTTAATCTCCATAAAATGTAATGAACAATCTATAAACATTTTGGGGTCCCCCAGTACATTTTCAGTGTTGTCTGTGGTATTTGCAGTGCATTTCCATATTTGCACATGTTGTATTTTCTGTCCGTAACAATCTATAAAAACAATCAAGAAAAAGATACAGCAATAAAAAAGTGTTTTATCATTTCTCAAGTATTCGAATACAGTAACTGCATGATAAAAATATAAATAATTCAATAAAATTAATCGTAGTTAAAGTCACAAATGGTATAATTTCTTACAAATGCTTTTAAAATCATTATATAATTCCAGGCATTAAAAACACATGCAAATCTGTTTCATTTCGGCTAGAATAAAAGCAGTTTAAAAATTTTTAAACACCATTAAAGGTCAAAGTTATTAACTTTTTTATAGCTATATATGTTTTTTTGATAGTCTACAGAACAAACAATCATTAGACAATGACTTGCCTAATTACCCTAACCTGCCTAGTTAATTTAATTAACCTAGTTAAGCCTATAAATGTGACTTTAAGCTGATAACTAGTGTCGTGAAAAACATCTAGTCAAATATTATTTACTGTCATCATAATTATTAGTTATATAGTTATTAGAAATAAGTTATTAAAACTATTATGATAAGAAATGTGTTAAAAAAATAATAATTCTGATTTCAACAGTATATGTACAGTACATAACAAGTGCCTTGTACCAAATGACAAATTTAAATGTAAGTGCATAGTTATTAAGATTATACATAAAGCGGTACCATATTATTTTTTATTAATATTTTTAATAATACTATACTATTAGGATCTATTCTACTCTATTCTACTATACCTGTGTATTACTATATGATAGAGAAACGCCTATAAGAAAATACATACATATAATAACAAAAAGAAAAAATGACTTTTCACATTTTATTCCTGTTAGAAGTAAACTAGAAATGAATGAATGATGTGGAAAAATTGATCCTAAAACACTTACACATTTTACCATTGATTGATTTTACTAGTCTAAATTAACTTTTAATTTTACAATTTGTTTAGCGGAGCGACATGGTGGCTCAGTGGTTAGCGCTGTCACCTCACAGCAAGTAGGTCACTGGTTCGAGTCCTGGCTGGGCCAGTTGGCATTTCTGTGTTAAGTTTGCCTGTTCTCCCCATGCCCGTGTGGGTTTCCTCCGGGTGCTTCGGTTTCCCCCACAGTCCAAAGACATGAGGTGGTAAAATTGTAAATTGAATAATATAGGTGAACTGAATAAACTAAATTGGCCATAGTGTGTGAATAAGTGTGTATAGATGTTTCCCAGTGCTGGGTTGCAGCTGGAAGGGCATCCGCTGTGTAAAACATATGCTGGATAAGTTGGCGGTTCATTCTGCTGTGGCAACCTTGACAAATAAAGGGATTAAGCCAAAGGAAAATGAATGAATGAATAAATAAATGAACAAATTTGTTTAGCATTTCATTCATTTGTTCATTTTATTTTCGGCTTAGTCCCGTTATTAATCTGGGGTCGCCACAGCGGAATGAACCGCCAACTTATCCAGCATATGTTTTACGCAGCGGATGCCCTTCCAGCTGCAACTCATCACTGGAAAACATCCATACACACTCATTCATACACATACACTATGGACATTTTAGCCTAACCAATTCACCTATAGTCTTTGGACTTGTGGGGAAAACCGGAGCACCCGGAGGAAACCCACACCAACACGGTGAGAACATGCAAACTCCTTGTTTAGCATTTGAATTAACTGAAAATATAATTTAATTAAATATTATTATATAATCTAATATATTATTATATAAAACAGTTTTGCAAATGATACCGTATTGCCGATTGATTGGTCAATAACTTCATTTAAATTTCAATCACATTTACATTAGTCTATGAATATATATATATATATATATATATATATTATTTAAGTTATACAACTCAGATGGGGTGTTTTCTTCTAAAAATACACCATTCCCAGCCAGCCTCTAAGTAAGAATAGCTTTGGACCGCATTGTCCTGTCTATAATATGCTTATAAAAAGCAAGAAATGTGCCAGAGGTGAGAAAATATTTGTCTCCCCATCTGCAGACTGTATTCGCTGACAATGCTTGCGTTTCATATCATGTCCCACTGTGCTAATGCCCTGTGGTGCAGACCCTAAATCTGACTTGTTAATGGCATGTTGTCACTGGCCCAGAGTGTGACTCATTGTGCCAGCAGGACCCGAGGGAGATCACTTTCCAAGCCACGCTATACAGCACTTAAATAGCCAGGCTGACACATGCTAGGTGCAAACCCTGTCCTCTGGGTTCAGTGCTAATGTCCCGTCAGCTCAGAGATGAGAGCACTGGCTTAATGGTGTCAAGGCACTGTCCTGCACAGGTGTCAGCCAAATGTTGCAGGGATTTCAGGACACCAGGGCAAAAAAACAAAACAAAACTGGAGAATCAATCATCATTTAGTTACTGTATAGCCACTCTTGTCCACACACTGTACAGTATCATTAAAATTGTTGGCTTCTTGGAGATCAGGTGTTTGTGTGTGTCTGTGATGCTATGTGTATAGTTCTGAGGTAATAAATAAATAGAGGATGATGGATTTATGTATTATATTTTTTTAGCTATTCAGCAATATTAGACAGCACTGGAACTTTTCACTGTTGATGTTTGCATTCACCAGTCTGTTAGTTATTCATGTAGTCAGTCTTTTTTTTGCATACACTTTTGCATGTGAATGTGAGAAGCATGGCAGCTGAAAAAACAAACAAACGCTTTTTACACTTTAACCTCACCATTTTTTATACATATACAGTAGTCAACATTTAACATGGATCAAAAAAGTATTTCAAAATTGTCCTAAGGCAAGAATGGGTGTTGTTCAATAGTTTTAGAACCACATCAAATGTTGACTACTGTACAGTTCTCAGCATAAACTAGCACCATTTTGAAAATGAATATTTGTATTAATTTCTTAGTGATTACAGGTAATGTATTTGGTGCATTTTAACAAAACAGATTTATTAAACGTACACTACCAGTCAAAATTTTTTTTAATACTTTTTATAATTAATTTTATTTAATAATTTTAATAAAATTATTCTGCTTATCAAGGCGGCATTTAGTAAATGTAAACATTTTTTTAAAATATTTATTTATTACTTATTGTATTTCCAAAGGTAGTTATTACTCCAGTTATTATTGCTTTTATTACTACTACCATTAACAATAATAATAATAATAATAATAATAATAATAATAAATGACAACAATAATATTAGAGTGATTTCTAAAGGATCATGGGACTCTGAGGACTGGAGTAATGAAGATGAATCTTTAAAATCACTGTAATAAATTATTTAATGAAATGATAAACTACTTTTGAACAGTTATTTTATAGTGCAATAACATTTCACAATTTTACCATTTATACTGTATTTTTGATAAATAAATGCAGCCTTGGTGAGCAGGAGAAGCTTATTTTAAAACATTGAAAAATCCTACTGACCCCAAACTTTTGACCGGTAGTGTATGTTTATTAAAATAGTATTTTAGTCACCAAACATCTTTAGAAATAGAAAGATAATGCATTTAAACTCAAGTGAAATATTGCAAAAAATTGTAGTTGTAGTAAAACTACAAAATTACAAATATTTGTTTTTATAAATTGTTTTATTTTCTTGATTTTTCTTCTTTTTTGAATTAAAAAAAATATTTTTCCTTAACATAAAAATTGAGTGTACTTACATTTGGACTGTTATTGTAAGTTATTATATTAGATTTGCTCCAGATTTGTATTTAGTACTGACTAAACTGCACAAATAATGTTTTATAGCATCCTATAGAAAATATTCATTTAAAAGTGGGGCTGCAATCACATATGCTGAACACTGTATATAGAATTTTCCAATTTTAAGCTATAGTGCATCACTGCAGCATGACAAAGTCTGTCCCATTTTGATGGCTTCTTCTAACACTGCATTGAAATGCGTCCATTGTTTCCCAGCTCACAAAAGACACAACTAATGAATCATTCGTGTTCTAGACTGTACTAAGATTCATTACAGATTTTAAAACTTTTTTTTGAGAGAGAGAAAAATAGAAAACGTCAATATGACATGACAAATGGGTGAATTTTGTATGCATGCAATTTCTTTTGAAATCCATTCTGATATTATTATACATTCATTCATTTTATTTTCGGCTTAGTCCCTTTATTAATCTGGGGTCGCCACAGGGGAATGAACCTCCAACTTATCCAGCATAAGTTTTACTCAGTTTTACGCAAGTTTTCCCATCACTGGGAAACACCCATAAACTTCCATACACTACGGACAATTTAGCTTATTCAGTTCTATTATTATAATACATTGTGTGCATTGTATTATACATTATACAAGTGTATTGTGGTAAAAAAAATATTTGAAAGATTTGTCAAAATAAGACAAGAAAAATGTTCTGACAGTGTGATATTTCAAATTCAGTCACTGACGTTCAGGCATTTTTGATAATAATCTAATTTATTAAATGAAGTGTGAAGTGATTGTCACGGTTGTGGATCTTTCTGTTCTTCTTGCATGTGTGTGGGAAGTGGGTGTGTCTTGTTTGGGTTATCTTCACTGCGTGGTGTGTGTGTATGTGTGTGTTTGCATTCATCAGCTGGGTGCTCACGTGTCTTGTTACCACTCACAGCAATCAGGTGTTTGCTTTCAGTCACAGCTGTTGCGCCTTCCGCGCGCTATATATGTTCAGTGTTTTGTAGATAGCGTTATCAGTCCGTTATTGTTCACTCCAGTGTCTGCTCTCTGTTAGACGCTCTCGCTCGTTTTAGTGGAGGATCTCCGTCAATAGCCTGTTTCATTTGGACCTCATGCACTTCTCCGTTTCATTGATGTTGTTACAACTGCCTGCTCTGATGACAACGTTATCTGGGAGAGACTTCATCCCAATCCGCTACTCTGATGAACTTTATCGCTGGTAAGCGTGTCGATTTCCTTGAGAGTTGCTACCTAGCGCTAACCTTCCCCTTCCCTCGATATCTGGTGAGATATTAGTGAGAGACTTCTATGTGGTGCTATTTCTCGGATGAACTTTTATCGCTTTGAAGCGTGTTGTATTCCCAGTGTGAGCACCCTTGCTCAACATTATATCTGGTGAGATCATACCAGTTGTGACTCTTTAATAAATCATCTTGCATTCACTTGCATTTGGGTCTCCTGTGTATATCTTTGTGACAGTGATGTTGCTCAGTCTTGTGTTCTTTGTATGGAATATTAAACCAGATTCATACACTGTAAACAAATTCCGTTATTTTACATTTTATTTCTGGCAGCTGGGGTGCCGAAAAAAAAACCCAATATAAAATAATGGTCATTAAATTACAGAAATTTACCATAAAATAACGAGCGTTAAATTACAAACATTCCTAAGTCCTTAATTTTAAATTTCTGGAAAATTTCTGTAATTTAACGTCTGTTATTTTTTGATAAATTTCTGTAATGTAACGTATGTTATTTTATGATAAATTTCTGTAATTTAACACAAAAAAAAGTAAAATAACAGTTTTTTTACAGTGTAAATAAACATAAATATTAAGGCTGTTCATAATAACTGCTTTGCATCTGCAACTATTGCGCACATAAAACTATCTATAACCATGTTTTAATACCCATATTATTACAAGATGAATGCATTAGCTAGCTAGCATTGTCATTTATAAAAGCCTGAAATTAGAAATGAAGACAAAAGTCATAACCTGTTAAAGTCTACCCTTTCCGTTAACTTTGGAATTTAAATTTTGTGATTATAGAACCAATGCTGTTCTATTTAACAAAAATATTAACTCAAACGCTGTCTATTTCAAAATGGTAGATGCATCAATGTGTACTTTGAGGTTACTTGCCAAAGTTACTTGCCAAATGTGTTGCCTTAAATGAAAATTTTTCAATGTTAGCTTTTTAGGTGATATGCATAGTCAGCGTAGCTCCTGAAAATTCCAACACATGCATAGCAATTTGTAACTTTCCGATTTAGAGGCTAATTCAAATTTGTATGACCTCATGTGTAGATTTTAGGTTAGCAGTGGGGTTTGGGGGCATTCCTCCTTTTAAAAATCATATCAAATGAGTACATTGAGATTTTTTGAATTTGTATGAATGCACTTTTCTGACAATACATAAAATAGTTTTTCCTAGTAAAAAACGGGTCGGAAAATCCTTATTTTGAGTTTTAATTATCCAAGGCACTCTGCAGATACTGTACGCCACTAATTTTTAAAAACACCACAATCTTTCTTAGTGATATCACTGAGGTTTAAACGTGTGAAGAATTGTGCCTGGAAACAGTTTTGAGCAAATCCAATACTGGCAGTGGACGGATGAGACGTGACGATGCGTGTAATTATTTATGATTAGAGAAATGAATGATAGTTATTTCCCTGATGAAGCACTGTTACTACTATATGTTTTAGTTATTTAACATGCAAATAGTGCGACCAGTGAGCCCTAGATACATTTTAGAGTCTCTGAGCCATTAATTCATTTAAGTATTAAAGCTTTGCCGTGGTGATCTCACACATTTAATGATTTGTTACGCCACACACAAATCTATTAGAAAACTTTTAAAAATGCTGAGCATGTGAAAGTGAGCTTCAAACATATTAATGGTGTGCTGGAAGTTCATTACAGATCAGTTGATGTAATTTGGTGGTTTTCTTTAAATATATGCTTGAGTGAAATTTTAAGACAAATTGTGGATACAACAGTAGAAAGTCTCCACTTTTTGCTGATGTTGTGTGTTGGTGAGGATAGGTTAAAGTGGAAATTCTTATTTTATTTTGAATTTAAGCAAAATTAATTTTTGTTTCTCAATTTATTTTACAATTCTCGCTATTAATAAACCATTAACTATGACTTTGTCTTAAAGCTCTGATTTAATGCTTATTATTAGTTATATTAAGGTAGTAGTTACACTGTTAAAAATGCAGGGTTCCACACAATTCATTTATGTTGTCCCAACACAAGTTAACTTAACACTTTTAACAAATGTATGTGGATTGAACATAAGAAAATTAAGTTGTCCCAATGAAATCTTAAAAATTGTGTTGTTTCAGCTCATTTTAATTAAGTAGTTTGAACAAGTCAAAAATATATATATTTTTTTGAGTGTATAGGTTTAGATCAGAGGTACCCAAACGTTTCTAATGAAGAGCCAAAAACCAAACTTGATTGAGGGTGTTTAGCCGAAGCTAAATATACCAAACTGTATTGCATTAAAACTTTCTTATTTAATAATATTTAAAATATATAGAAAAAAATACTTTAATCATATTAATAATTATATATATTTTTTACATTTTATAATGCATTTCTTACAATAAAACCGCAAACAATCTAATTTATAGCACAATTGAGTTCAATGTTTTTATTTTTGTTTACAAAAAAAAATACATTTTCACTCGATAGTGAAATACATGTGTCTTTTTAGCAATGTGCCAAACATGTATATATTTTAACATCTACAAAAAATATGACTCTTTAAAAAAATCTGATCAATTCACATTTAATTAAAACATTTAACTTCAGTTTAGCTTTTTTGTAGTTTAGCAATTAAACAAACAATCAACAAAAGATTATGTTAAATTAGAAATGTTCTCTGTTAGAAGGATTCACCCCAACTTTCCCCATCATTTGTCCATCTCTTTTATGATTGGTCGGCGGGCCAAATCAAAGCTTCCCATGGGCCAACTTTGGCCTGCAGGCCCTAGTTTGGGCATCTCTGGTTTAGATATAGGGATGTAGAAAAAAGTCCATGCAGAATATGAACTTCATAAGTACAAATGAACAGCCAATATTGTAAAAATAGGCAGCTGTTAAGCTGGTTAGAGTGATTTTACCAATCAGGACATGTTCCAGTCAGCCAATCAGATTTAAGGGATACGTTTACAGTTTCTATTAAGTTTACAGTTTCTATTAAATTAAGGCCTACAGTTATAGTGCTTCTACACCACTGCCAGCAAGCACCTTGATGTCAAAATGACAGCATTATGTCAAAAAACATGCCAAAAAAAATAAATAAATCAATTTTATGTCAAAATCATGACGTCCATTTGTCATCTTCAAATTGATGCCAAAATGACAACACAAAAGTATTATATTATAAGATATAATACAAATATATGGTTTTATCCATCTGAAAGTTTCAGTTGCAAAATACATTGGATTTTGCATCCCTACAACACATGTAAACTATCTTGACATCAAAACAACATCAGTTTGATCTAACATTTTTTGTCAAAAACATGTAAAATTTAATTACAGGACTGGTCTATGATTAACAAAGATGTTTACATGTCTTACTTGAAAAAAAAAATCACACTTAACCAGCTACAGTAATAGTCAGAATTGGTCTCTAAGCTAAAGTGTTTACATTTTCTTTCACCAAATGATAGCAACATAAATAGATAAAAAAAATGTGTATTCATCTTGAAATATTGTATTTCAATATAATAATATTGTAATATAATATTGTATACATAGATTTTCTTTTGAACCATTTTATTTGACAAATGTTGTATACAATTTTCTCTCTTATTTTTCCTCTGCAGTTTCTTGTTGTGAGAAAACTCACTCTCATGCTGAAGATGAACTTTTTAAAAAGTTATTCAATGGCTATAACAAGTGGTCAAGACCTGTACCAAACACCTCTGATGTTGTGATTGTCAAGTTCGGTTTATCCATCGCCCAGCTGATTGATGTGGTAAGCTACTACCATCTTGCATGGAAATGTATGATGATTTCAAAATGTGAGCATGATAAATTCTTACTGTGTCATTTAACATGAACACGATTGACAAGTATACTAGACTTGTATATTGACTTATAGGTATGTCTGTTTATCTGTGTAAAATAATAATAAAAATATAAATTCATGACTGCAGTATTATAATTTACCATATTAAATTAAGTTAACCATGTTTCACCAAAGTCTTCACAAGTCTCAGTGTAATGACTTAGAAGTTGGGCAGTAATTGAATCACTTTAGAATGTTAAAGCAACACATTTTTACATTGTGCATAAACAATTCATCATAGCACAAAATTCATGATCATGCATGTTTATGCAAAGCCATTAGTCTAGTCTTCAGTGTCAAACAATCTTTCAGAAATCAATATAATATAGTTGTTTTAATCATCAATGTATTGTGTAAGAATGGGTTTTTAACTACAGCGGTTCGAACTGTAGTTTTGCCGAATTACTAAAAAGTTATCAGTATGCTGGTAAAAAACTGTACATTCTAGTCAACCCATCCTATTGCAATCTTATACCAAAAACGCAAATAAGGGCAGTATTAATAGCTAAAAATGTGGGAGAGCATCACTGTTATGTGATTGTATTGTATTGCAATATGGGGCAATTAAGTGTTGGTGTTAAATCAAAAATAATTCACAAATACGTGAAAATAAAATGATTTAATGACAATAATTCTCTATGGTTACAACGTAATTAGTTACAAATAACTGTTTAAAATGATAAAACATAAAATTATAAAACCATATTAAATAAATTGTACCCAGCTGAAATGTAATTTATAATTACCAGAGAGAGACAGAGAGAGAGAGAGAGAGAGAGAGAGAGAGAGAACATTATTTTAAATGAATCATTGTAAATATACTGATTATTATTGTTTTTATTACTGTTTTATTGTTTAAAATGTTGATTGTTAAATGTACAGTTTATTCTGATCTATTATTAATTTTGTATAGATTTGTACGAATAATATTATATGTTAAATAATAATGTAATATATTGAATAATATTATGATATGTTGAATAATAATGTGATATATT
>CAIGQZ010035027.1:2587926-2620149 GCA_903798205.1 Danio tinwini
GCAGAGCAAAAAAAGAGACCAGAGCAAAGTTATAACATCTACCTTTCCCCTTCATAAGGAACTTCGACATGTGTCTGGAAAATTATAGGAGTGCGTTAGACGACCAATCACTTCTGAAGATAAGAAAACGGGCCAATGAAATGCCAATTGAGTTGGCGGATCTCAGCTCCACAGCTGAACCTGATGAGCTCATCAACGCTATATCAGTCAGCTGCTGGAGTCAGCTCACCAGAATTGTTGCTTCAAACCCGATCACGAGACTGAAGAACCCTTCTGCTGAGCTGACTTCCAAGTCGAAGAAAAGCCTTAGCTTCACCAGTGCGGGGAAAGCGTTCGAGCTGGGTTTCCCGTCCCCTTGGTGTTTTGCTGGTAACTTGAAAGAGCAGTTTTCAAAAAGAGCAGAATTCCCTAAGAGAGCACACAGTCGTGTAGCGCGTCTTTTTAAAGATGTCGTTTCGACTATGCGTTTCTGGATGTGGTGGTTTCCTCGCCCTGGATGACAAGATGAGTACTGCATCACATGTTTGGGGGTCCAACATGTTGACTAGGTGCTCGCGGACAGTTCTTGCCCGCATTGCGAAGGCTTGACTGTTGTGCAACTGAGGTCCCGGCGAGCCCTTGTATTAGGGCAAGTCACCCCTGCTGCTCCCCGACAAGCGGTTAGCACTAGTGGGGGCTAATCCGTCACCTTCAGGCCCTCATTAGTGCGCTCTGTTTCTGCTTCGAGTGCGAGCGCTGGTCCATCCTCCGGGTTGGCCGCGCTCTCATTAGATGACACCGGGGAAGTGATGTCCATCACTGCATCGGAGGGCGGGCTGACATGCTCCGATGAAGATCCAGATGCTCTGCCACCCTCCGGGGTTGTCAGCGAGGTTTCGGATTTAGAGTCAGACATGTTAGCCGTGTTATTCCGGGCTGCTTCGGCTGAGGGACTGGAGATGGCTTGTCCCCCAGAACCGCGGCCAGACTGCTTAGATGGGTGTTACGTGGGGGTGAAGAAGAAGGCGAAGCTCTCCAGACCCCCCGTCCCCTTCTTCCCGGAGGTACACAGAAGCTTACGCAGGCAAGGAGGGCACCTTTTTCTGCCCGGTCCACGTGCACTCCCACTCTCACCACCCTCAATGACGGAGCGGCCAGAGGATATAAGGCGATTCCCCAGGTGGAGCGCGCTTTTGCGGTCAACCTCTAAAAGCATGCAGGATATCGGAGTCTCTCACAGCCAGAGCCTACATTGCTGTAGGCCAGGCCGCGTCCGCTCTGCACGCTATGGCCACCTATCAACGCCACCAAGCCCAGGCTTGATGCATGAGCTCCGCACGACAATCGATTATGCTCTCATGACCACCAAATCGGCTGCTCGTGCCCTGGGGAGGACGATGGCCACATTAGTGGTCCAGGAACGCCACCTCTGGCGGAACCTGGCTGATGTGAGAGACGTTGACAAAGCTCGCTTTCTTAACACTCCCATATCCCAGGCTGGCCTGTTCGGCGACACCGTTGGGGAGTTCACCCAGGAATTCTCCATGGTGAAAGAGCAGTCCAAAGTGATGGGAGAAGTCATCTATCAGCGGGCTCGGAAAACTGCTCCTCCCACTGCCCCATCCGCAGCGGCTGCTCCTTGCCGAAGACACCCTCTCCCCAGGGCATTGTTAAGTCTGGTAAATGGACCGCGAAGCACCCCTGAGACGGGGACCTGCTCTTTCCTTGGTGGGGAGCCGAGGACCATCACAGTCAACAACATCGACTTGTGTGCTCTGCCAGCCTGGTTAGCGCTGCCCAGCGCGTCGCAGTGGCTCATACGGACGGTCAGACTTGGCTACGCGATTCAGTTCGCCATTTACCATCCCAAGGTCACGGGTGCGCTCTCACGGCAGCTAGTGTTCCGAGGAGAATGGAGACTCCACCCCGATTCGGTCCAGCTGATTTGGGTGCGCTTCGGGGAGGCCCAGGTCGACCTGTTTGCTTCCCCCAAGAACGCACATTGCCAGCTGAATTATTCCCTGACCGAGGCCCCCCTCAGCATGGATGCACTGGCTCACAGCTGGCCGACGGGCATGCGCAAATATGCGTTTCCCCCAGTGAGCCTAATCGCAAAGATTCTGTGCAAAGTCAGGGAGGACGAGGAGCAGGTCTTGTTTGTTGCGCCTCTCTGGCCCAACCGGACCTGGGTTTCCAACCTCACACTCCTCGCGGCGGCCCCTCCTTGGTGCATTCCTCTGAGGGAGGACCTCCTCTCTCAGGGACGGGGCACCCTCTGGCACCTGCGCCCAGATCTCTGGAACCTCCACGTGTGGTTTATAGACGGATCGCGGAAGACTTAGGTGACTTACCACCTTCGGTAGTTAACACCATCACTCAGGCTAGAGCACCCTCTACAAGGCATGCCTATGACTTCAAGTGGAGTCTATTCTCTGAGTGGTGCACTTCTCGCCGAGAAGACCCATGAACTTGCCAGATTAGCATCGTGTTATCCTTCCTTCAAGATAAATTGGAGCATAGGCTGTCACCCTTCAAGGGTGAAGGTTTATGTGGCTGCCATCTCCGCTCATCATGATGCGGTGGATGGCAACACGCTCTAGAAGCATAATCTAATCATCCGATTCCTCAGAGGCGCGCAACGATTAAAGCCATCCTGCCCCCCTCTCATGCCCTCTTGGGATCTCTCCGTAGTTCTGGCGGGTCTGCGGAGGGATCGCCACTCGATTCAGTATCTCTTAAAATTCTATCATTAAAGACAGCTCTGCTGGTCGTGTTGGCATTGTTCAAGAGAGTTGGAGAGCTGGAGGCATTTTCGGTCAATGAATCTTGCCTTGAATTCGGGCCAGGTTACTCTCACGTTATCCTAAGACCCCGACCTGGCTATGTGCCCAAGGTTCCTACCACCCCATTTAGAGATCAGGTAGTGAACCTGCAAGCACTACCCTCGGAGGAGGCAGGCCCAGCCCACTCACTGCTTTGTCCCGTTCGCGCTTTGCGCCTTTACATGGAACGAATGCAAAACTTAAGATCATATGAACAGCTCTTTATTTGTTATGGTGGTCGGCAAAAGGGAAATGTCGTATCAAAACAGAGGTTAGCCCACTGGTTAGTGGATGTCATCGCCCTCACTTATGTAAGACTTGAGATACCCCAAATACTTTGATGTCTTTGACAATTCAAATATGAGCTGAAAACACAGAGACAATCGGCTCCACAACCCACCAGGTGGGAATGCGGGAAAGTCAGCTCAATCCTCTCCTTCATTTACATTTGAAACAACTCCCAAAACCCCCTGTTCACACACTCCCTCTTTCTCCTAACTCACATAGAATGGTCATTTCAAAGTATGAATGTTCTATATCAATGCAAGTGACTTTATCTACCATGTCTGATATCATTTGAAATGTCTTAGTGTGACTGGTACAATGGTCTCATTCCCTCAGAAATAAACATAATCTAAACAATAGATATATAACTTAAGATGTCTTTTGAACAACTGCTAAGGGTGTGCCTTTACCTTGGGGTCCTTTATTCAAATGACCATTTGTTTCCTATAGGCAGAAACTCCTCAGATTTAATATGTCACTAAATGCAAATGCCTTTTGTTATTCAACACACCCCTTTCTTCGAGCAGGTTCTTGGTTTGACTACTTAAGGGAAAGTTTCTAAATGTTCAACGCGATTCTGTACCAAGATTAGCCCATAGCGTGGAGCTCTCATGCTCCACGTTATGTATATTTTGATGTCAGGTATGCATCTTTTGATCTTGGATTTATCTTTGATAAATTGATGTTTTGTATTGATCGTTTATGAATTGACTGAATGAATTGGCATAAAACACATTTACATGACTAATAAATTGTTATGTTTTGAATTATTCAAACAGATTTTGTTATTAAGTCCATAGCACCACAAATCCCTGAACAGGTTAGTAACGGACTAAAACATGATAGACGGAGCAGCGTGGCACGCTATATGATGTTCTTAGAGCTCCGACTAACACATTGGCATAATTCACGTATACTTAGATGGTAAAAGGCTATCTAAGGGGATTGACCTTCATCTCTAAATTTCTGATTTAGTAGATAGCTGATCTATGGGGACCACAGAAAAAAATATTCTAATCTGAGTACGTAGGGTTCGGCCTTTTTAGAATAGTGGTTAATCGCCTCTGTTAATGACCAAGACTGACACGTTTGTGTTAAGAGATTGTATACTCGGCCGGTACAAGACTCGGGATGTTATAGGAATCCGAATGAACGAGAATAATATACAAAAGCGGATCAAAGAGAATATTCAATCATAATCTAAATTAATATCTATAGAAACAAAATAATCTTATCAATGTTTTATAATTGGAGTCAGATACAACGAGAATGAATATATTAATATTCTAAACCACCTCATACTAAAAATGGAGTCAGATATGAGTTAAATTTAAAGTAAATCAACATTGTGCACTGGAAAGACCGAACAGGCAATAAACCTTCATCCACCAGTAGATACCATTGTTGGACTAACTGGCTGGACCTTACACTTATCAATACCGTCGCAAGCCGCGCCCCCCGAGAGAGCGCACTATACTAGAAGTGCCGCTTCCTCATGGGCGTTAGCATGCGGCGCCTCTCTCACAGATATCTGCAGAGCTGTGGGTTGGGCAACACCTAACACATCTGCGAGGTTTTATAACCTTCGAGTGGAGCCTGTTTTTTCCAGATTTTTGGGTAACCCCAATCAGTTGGGAGAAAATTAGGCTCTGTGTCACAAATGCTTGCTGAGCCAGGCTCCCTAACCTGGAGATGTGTGCGCTTTTTTCTATTCTACTAGTAAGTTTCCCTTTTCAGGTGAACCCTAGGGAATTCCTCTGAGGCCCCCAGGCACCTGACCATCTGGTCTACCTGCATACTGAGGTTCGGTGCCAGCTATGTGCATTCCCCTGTTTTGGTGATGCCATATGCATTATTACCATGGTGTGTTCCCCATTTTCAGGTGGACCCGTGTCTTCCCTAACCGCTAACCAGCTTATCATATGTAGCACTCCCCCTCATTAGGGTTAGTCCATATGCTCTATTACCATCAAGTCTCCCCTCTTAGATAGCAGGTGGTCTCCGCAGAGTCCTCCCCTATTCGGGGACTGGCACACTTCCCAACGTTTAGTAGTATTTCTAAAATCCCTAGTCTATATTAGCCAGGTAAAAGCACTTTACCACCCCCGATCTAAATTGTTATTATTCCCATGTAATGGTAATATTTTGGGTCTAGGGGACGTTGGAAGGTTGCGCCTTTGGTGATGTCAGTGCGCTCACGCTTCGCTTGGCAAACTGCACATCAGGGGTGTGACGGGCTTAGCTGCTGTGGCATTTTCCATACAATCTCCCATAGTCTGTTTCCAGACAAATGTTGAAGTTCCTTATGACGGGGAATGTCCTGGTTACGTCCGTAACCTACGTTCCCCGAATGAGGAACGGAGACATGTGTCTCCACTGCCACAGCACCTGAGTTTCCAGCTGGGAGCTGAGTGAACGGCTCTTCAGCAGGTAAATTCTGGTGAGCTGACTCCAGCAGCTGACTGATATAGCGTTGATGAGCTCATCAGGTTCAGCTGTGGAGCTGAGCTCCGCCAACTCAATTGGCATTTCATTGGCCCATTTTCTTATCTTCAGAAGTGATTGGTCATCTAACGCACTCCCATAGTCTGTTTCCAGACATATGTCTCCGTTCCTCAATCTGGGAACGTGGGTTACGGACATAACCAGGACGTTCTTGACCATATGACCAAAGCCCAAATACTGAGACATTCAAACTGACCAATCAACACGTGACCACATCATAAAACCCCCAAAGTCCACACACACCAGGCCCTGATGTTATCAGTATCTGCCTTTGGAATCAGTATGGACCTTTTTTGGTGAAAAAGACATGTTTCGTCATATAAACAAATGCATATGATAATTTTCATTCCTACAATTGTATACTTACAGGCTGGGGTTGGGGTGTTTGTTTTTGTTTTGTTTGTTTGTTTGTTTGTTTTTGTAAGTTTATGTATATCAGAAAATTAATCCTGGAATTTTTGATTAGTTAGCTAGTTAGTTGACTTTATTAGTACCCATAGGTAGATTCTTTTTGCAGCAAAGTTTGGCATTTGATACAAACAATTAAATCATACATATACATACCCACATATACACATACAAAGTACCTTATAAAACATTACAATTTATTCAGAGCGACAATAGATGATTGGACAAAGCTATTCCTGAACCGTTTTGTCCTACTAAAAAGCATCTGAAACCGTCGACCCGAAGGGAGCAGGATAAACTCCTCAGACAGAGGATGAGAGCTACAGCTACTAATGTTTTGGGCAATCCGTAAAAGCTGACTACTATACAGGGATTCAATACTCAGCTGTGATTCACCAATCAACCTGCTAGACCACCTAACAACCTGGCTCAGTCTATTCCTGTTTTTGAGAGACAGACCTCCAAACCGTGCCACCAGAGCGAAGGATAGAATAGACTCAATAAAAGCACGATAAAAAAAAGAGTAAGCATATTAGGGCCAATGTGAAAACGTGAAAGCTTCCTGAGAAAATAAAGGCGCTGATGCCCCATCTTGCACACAGCATCACAGTTTGCCTCAAAGTTTAAAGAGTTTAAAGTTTAATTATTGTAAGTCTATTCAATGACCAAACAAAACTTATTTGACAAAAATAAATCACTATAATACAATGATTTGATTAGGTATGAGTTATTTTATGTACAGGTAGTTCAAAAGAATGTTCGAAAAGCTATATTTAATTAGAAAACATGCTAGCTAATATTTGTATTATTTGACTACTAATACACTTGTATATGTCATATCTTAATACGTCTCATACTGCAATGAAGCAAAAAAAATATTCAACAATTTTAGCCTACACTTCATGTACACTACAGGTCAAATGTTTTTACAACCATGTGACTGCAGTAGTAATGCTAAAGATTCAGCACAGGAATAAATAAAACACATAGTACAATATGGCGCAGTTATTTTGAATAGCAAAGATATTTGAAAACGTCACTGTTTTTGCTGTAAGTTGGATCAAATAAATACACATTTGCTGAGCAAAAGGAAAACTTCTTAAAAAAAAAACAGTATAAATGGTCACACTTTACAATAAGGTTCATTAGTTAATGTTAATTAATGCATTTACTAACGTGAACAAACAATGAACAATACATTTACTACAGTATTAGTTTATGTTACTTAATATTACGTAATGAAAATACAGGTGTTCATTGTTAGTTCATGTTAACTCACGGTGCATTAACTAATGTTAACAAGCATGAACTTGGATGTTAGTAATGCATTAGTAAATGTTCAATAATGATAATAAATGCTGTACAAGTGTTGTTCATGATTAGCTCATGTTTGTAAATGCATTAACTAATGAACCTTATTGTAAAGTGTTACCGTAAAAATTGGTACATTGGAGTGTGTTATTGAAAAGCTTTGTAAAACATTGTGAGCCTGATGTTGTGCACTGTAAGTATAAGTAACATAACAGCAAATAACAAAATGAACGTTTGTTGTTTTTGTTTTCTTATAGATGATTTCCTATAGATCTTCTAACATGGACTTTTTACAAGGCCTCAAATCTTGATAAATCTTGATAAACTAGAGTACATGGTCTCTCAAGTCCATCAGAAGATTAAAATGATAAGGTTCTTCTGACCTTTCTGAACCAAAAGCATTCTGCTGGAGCAAACCCAGCATCCTGACTCATCTAATACTATCCGTCCTTCCTTATTTTTCTCCTCCGCAGGATGAAAAGAATCAGATGATGACAACAAATGTCTGGCTCAAGCAGGTATGTGTGGCAATGAAAGAAATATGTGGAATTTAGGGGGCAAAATGGATTAAATAATCTAGCGAAAAGTAAATAAGTGCAAATTGGTATTTGCAAATTGGTAAAAACTAAAATAATGTAAGACAATGTCACTATGTCAATGAATTAATGTTAATTTCCTACATTTTGTGGTGTCTCAGGAGTGGAATGATTATAAACTGCGCTGGAAGCCTTCAGACTACGACAATGTGACTTCCATCAGGGTTCCGTCAGAACTCATCTGGGTTCCGGATATAGTTTTGTACAACAAGTGAGTAACATTTCATCTAAGCTAAACATTATTTAGTGTCAAGGCAGGCCAGAGGGAGAGAAGTCAAGTGTGTAATGCTGTGCAGACTGTTTTGAATGTGGGATGTCGACTCTCAGAAGCACAGACAGTGACATGATCTATTAGTACTGTAGGTCATCCAATGCCATTGGAGTTGTTCTTAAACTGAAATGAACTCACACACTTTTTTAGACTGCCATCTGCTGTTTGAGTTTACTACTGCACCTGCTTAGGCACTACAACGGTTTAGATTTAAGAAGTTCATATACAGTACACTGTTTAATTGGATATGGTAAAATTGATTTGATAATAATACATAGAAATACTACTACTACTACTACTACTACTACTACTACTACTAATAATAATAATAATAATAATAATAATAATAATGTCCAAACAAGCTAGCAAAACCAGAAAAGTTTGACTTTGTGGGGACATCTTTGTACCCATGAGTAGGGCCAGACAGAATCTGTGGACATTTTTTGCTATTTCTGCACAGATCTTGTAAAAATCTGCGGATTTATGCTGAATGATATTGGCAGTGTCATAACAAACCTAAACAAAACAATACATTTTTTATACTTTTATTTAATGTTTACAATGCAAATCCAATTAGATCGACTTATTTGATAAACAAAGCAAGTCTATCATATAATATATCTACTAAATGACAGAAAATCTGTACTTTAACTGTATTGCAAATAAATCATATGAACATTTTCATATTAGTCAATAATTATACAGAAATTAATTTAAAATTATATATTTACAGTGTTTCCTCTAGAATTTTTTCAGGCTATGGCGGCAGGTCTTTTACACAGATCTACCAACTACCTATGGCATTAATTCAATGACAAATATCGTGAGCGCAGCATTATAAGTCAAGATCGCATTTATGTAATGAGAGCATGCAAATCTATTTGCTTGCTCGCTGATTTCCTCTGTGCAAAACACTTCTTGCCCTCAAATATACACTGCTCAAGTGCAGTTTCTTGTGCGCTCTCAAATAAACGCTGCTCAAGTGCGATTTGGTGCGTTTATGTAACAAGTATGTCTCCAACATTTATTAGATTTGCTAAGAATATTTGTAAACGTCTACAATAGACCCAGTGGCATTAATGCTTCCTGAAGTAAAGTGTAACGACCATAAACTCTAGCAAGATAAAGGCATTGTATTCACTATTCAGAGCCATATACCTTTATCTATAAAGTATAATTATGGAAACTGTGTTTATCTTAGCTGAAAGCTACGTCTGTTCGCTGGCCTGTCAGTCAGTCAGTCAGTCAGCATGTCACCTTAAAGGGTTAAACAAATGACGCACAGCACTACTACGGTTACAGAAAAGTTTGTGCTGTTATAATTCACTTACCTTTTAATACGTGTTAGTGCGATTATAACCCGTTATTTAAAAAAAGCAACGACTAAATGTTTTGAATGAGAAGCTGTAATGTAGCTGTGGCGGGATGAATTTTGGTGTGGCGCCCCGCCATGGAGAAATGAATGTAGCGGAAACCATGTATATATATTTACACACATTTACACAAGTAAATAAATAGACTCAATCATGGGCTAAAAATCTTCGAAATTCTGTGCGTGCAGATTCCGTGTAGGCCTACCCATGAAGAAAACGGCTCATACATTACACATAATTAAGAATTTTAAAAATGTAAAAATGTACATTGCTTTCTGTGAGGGTTGGGTTTTAGGGATAGGGGGTGGAATACAGTTTGTACAGTATAATAATCGTTACGTCTATGAGAAGTCCCTATAAAAAAATAGCTGTACAAGTGTGTGTCTGGTGTGAAAAAAAATCTAGTCAAGTACAAATATCAACCTTAAAGTCTACACTTATACATTTGTATAAGTGTAGACTTTAAGGTTAATATTTGTACTTGACTAGATTACACAATAAGATAGGTTATAACAATATTATTTATTAAATTACTCGCTATCATCCCAGTTATTTATGTTTAATGTATATCATATAAAATAACAACAAAAGTTTATAAAAGTACTATAATTAAACTAATTTAATGTAAAGCAGTTTGTAAAATAATAATAAATATAATAATGCATGTACATCACATCTGTATCTATTATATCAGTGGTTTGTAGCTGCAAATTTGCTAAAAAATATTGTAACTTTCATCAGGTACTCGATTGATAGATTGGTTTGTTAGATAATTGTTTGTAATTAATGTGTAAAAAATGATCTGAAATTGCAACTGACCAAATCAATGTCATTGTCCTCTTTAGTGCAGATGGGGAGTTTGCGGTGACCCACATGACCAAAGCCCACCTCTTCCACACAGGTAAAGTGCGCTGGGTTCCACCTGCCATCTACAAGAGCTCGTGCAGCATCGATGTCACCTTCTTCCCCTTTGACCAGCAGAACTGCAAGATGAAATTCGGCTCGTGGACTTATGACAAAGCCAAGATTGACCTAGAGCGCATCGAGAACACAGTGGACTTGAAAGATTACTGGGAGAGTGGAGAGTGGGCCATTATCAATGCTGTTGGCACATACAACACCAAGAAGTACGACTGCTGCCACGAGATCTACCCAGACATCACCTACTTCTTTATCATTCGCCGTTTGCCGCTCTTCTACACCATCAACCTCATCATCCCCTGCCTGCTTATCTCCTGCTTGACTGTACTGGTCTTCTACCTTCCATCAGACTGTGGTGAAAAGATCACCCTGTGTATTTCGGTCCTCCTCTCACTCACTGTCTTCCTCCTGCTTATTACAGAAATCATCCCATCCACTTCGCTCGTGATCCCACTCATCGGCGAATATCTGCTTTTCACTATGATTTTCGTCACCCTGTCCATCGTTATCACCGTTTTTGTGCTCAACGTCCATCACCGGTCACCAAGCACTCATAAGATGCCCTGTTGGGTTCACTCGGTCTTCTTGGATTTGATCCCCCGTTGGCTGTTTATGCGCAGACCAGCACCGGACAGCCGTCGCAGACAGAAACTCCTGCTTCTGCAGAGACAGGTTCCAGGAATGACAGCACGGGTGCTTGGACCTGCAAACGTATCCCTCAGTACATCTACTAGCTGGTTTAGAGGGCAGAACTCTGAGGAGGACGAGTCCCGTAGGCACTTCAGTTATAAGGACTTAGAACTAGGGACGCTATCCTCGGCCATCTCACTTTCGTTCCAAGCCGGCTCGCCATGTCCTCTTGGCTTAACTCCTCCTCCTCTACAAAAATTTGGCCCATCCCCTAGACTGGAGGTGGGCGTGGCTTCCAGGCAGCCCGGTGGAAGAGCTAATGTTACAAAGAGGCTTGACAACATGATACCCCATGACAAACCAGGGTTCCCTCTGTCCCCCAGTGTCCTTCAAGCTTTGGAAGGGGTCCACTATATTGCAGACCACCTGAGAGCCGAAGATGCTGATTTTAGTGTAAGTTTCTTTCAGAGTCTCGGCAAGTTCGGTCCTGGAGACCTGTAGTTGTAAACCAGGGTTTGATTGAAAAGTCACTTGCACCAACCAGTAACTTTACATCAAATGATAGTAACAGCGCTACTGATATCTCAAGATCCGCACACCAGCTCTTATCTCAGCTCTTATCTCTCACGTAGGTCTTTTAAGGTGTCTATGAGAGGTGAAATGTGCGAGCTGCAAAATCTTGCTGCTGAGGTGCTTCAGGCTTCTTTCTTAGGACCAGTTCTCTTCTTCATCTACATGGTATCAATTGGGTCTGTCATTCAGAAACATGCCGTTTCCTAAAATTGCTATGCTGATTGGAGCAAAACTCTGCAGGACTACTTAACTAACTCTCCAGGTCTGAACTTGCCTAGTCCTTACCTTGCATGAAAAACATGTATATAGACATTTGTATATACCCACAGTAGATCCATCAAACTTGACACAGACCTACAGTCTGTTCAGTTCTATTTGAAACCTTGAAGCAAGGAGTTGTCAAGTCAAATTCAAACTGTCATTTTCTTGTTACAGGTTATGCTACATGTACTATATAATAATCCACTAATTCATCTTACTGTATGTCTTCACACAGGTAAAAGAAGACTGGAAGTATGTTGCTATGGTAATAGACAGAATCTTCTTATGGATGTTCATCATAGTATGTTTGCTGGGCACAATTGGTCTCTTTCTCCCACCATGGCTCGCAGGCATGATCTAGAAACACAGCACTGAGTATCTTCTAAGAACATTGAGGACTTTTAATTTATGGGCTTCCACAGGAAGAACCAGCATGGGGACATAAACAACCCTCCTTGCAGTGATCGTCAAGCAGTAATGGTGAAATTTCCCCAGCATTTGGGGTAACATGCATGAACTGGAATATGGCACCAATCACCAGACCTGTCCTCCAATCTATACAACCATATAGGTTCTTTGTCCTTTTAATGAAATATGACCCATAGGAGTGTTTACTAAAATCGTGCCACTACTGTAAGACTCTGTATTTGTTGTGAACCATATCTACATAAAAACTTGAATTGATAGAGAACTGCATTAGAGTACCGCAAAAAAATTAAGTTCAATACCAGAGAACAGAGAACCTTGAAACTAAATTGTGTTCTGTTTGCCAAATTTTGGTAATTTGAAAGAGGTAAAGTAAAAATAATGAGTAAAACAAGGGATAGAGCTATGAAGAAATTCTTTTGAGAAATCCTTTCTGAGATTTTCAAAGTTCATCACTATTTCCTATTAAATCGATTCTAAATTTAATTGTTTACAGCAGATGGCACTCTATGCTTTACAAATAGCAGTACTCTGCTTGCAACTAATTGCTTACAAATACTACTTGAACTGAAGATCATTCATTCATTTTCTTTTTGGCTTAGCACCTTTATTTTAATCTGGAGTCGCCACAGCGGAATGAACCGCCAGCTTATCCAGCATATGTTTCTATGCAGCGGATGCCCTTCCAGCTGCAACCCATCACTGGGAAACATCCATACACACTTATTCATCTATTCATCACACTTATTCATCACATCTATTCATCTATATCACATGTTTTTGGACTTGTGGGGGAAACCTGAGCACCCAAAGGAAACCCACACAAACACGGGAGAACATGCAAACTCCACTGAAGATCATCTGTAATAAAATTAGTGTTCACAGTGTGCACATTTTCTACATTAATCTTGTGACATAAAAGCCAACTTACTTTACACGAGGCTCTTCCTCATGAGTGTTTGAGTGTATGCTTAAAATGTGGCCTAGAGACCGTCTGCTGTTAAAAACAAAGCTCAGAATTAATTCAAAAGAGAAGAGCGATGCATTTTTTAAATATTCCCATCGATGCAAAATCAATTTCTCTAATGATTTTTCATCTTTTGCTTTAGTTCAATTTTTAAAGAGCCTGTATTTTGATTGGTAATTATTGGATTATTAATAATTTAGATGGCACTAAGGCTGCACGCCTCACAGCAAGAAGGTCGCTGGTTCGAGCCTCGGCTGGGTCAGTTGGCGTTTCTGTGTGGAGTTTGCATGTTCTCCCCATGTTGGCGTGGGTTTCCTCTGGGTGCTCCAGTTGCCCCCACAGTCCAAAGACATGCAGTATGGGTGAATTGGGTAAGCTAAATTGTCCGTACTGTATGTGTGTGAATGAGTGTGTATTGATGTTTCCCAGTGATGAGTTGCAGCTGGAAGGGCATCCGCTGTGTAAAACATATGCTGGATAAGTTGGCGGTTCAATCCACTGTGGCAACCCCAGATTAATAAAGGGGCTAAGCCCAAAAGAAAATGAATGAATGAATAGATGACACTCTAGGTCATAAATTGTTGCTTGTACAAACAACCTATTTGTTTTTTTTAGAAGAGGAATCTCTCCAAATGGAGGTATTTTCTAAGGACAGAAGAGCCAAAATTTAAAGAAGCTTATTTATGAAAATGCTTGTATTTGAATGTACTGTATAACCTTAAATATTGTTCAAATTATAGGTGCCAACTGGATGAAAGGCTCAGTGATGTACTGTAACTGATTACATTAATAAAATCACTAGGGTTGGTTTTCCTCATGTCGTCCATGAATGTTCTCACTCCAACTGCTCTTTAGGGCCCTTAAGATTTATAGTCAAATCTCAAATGGCATCCTCAGAGTCCTCACACTGACAGTCAGTAGACATAGAAGACTTCTCACCTTTCATTGTTCTGAAAGCTAAAATGAAGAATAGGACACCTTACAGACACACACACAGCAGTGAATGAAGACTGCAAGTGCACATGAAGTGTGACATTTGGAATTGGGCCTATGTTTAAAATGCAGAAACAGACTGCAGACTTCAGACATGTCTTGGTATTTTTTGTCCATGCAATAGAAGGAAAACAACTAAAAGGATATGGTTACGAACGTTATTTAACTTCTCGTCGAAAGTCAGTCGTACAGGTACGTATGAAGGAATGAATGGAACTGACCTGAAGGAAGAAGAGAGTAATCAACCTTTGAGTGAATATAAAGAAATCCCAGTGGTGGATAATTCACATTTGGACACTTTCTGTACTGTAGCTTAATAATATTCCAATTAATCCACTGAATTGATGGCATATGGTCTGCCTTGAGGATGATTTTAGGTATTTTTCTTAACTTTGCACAAGCCGAGACCCTTGCTGTCTATGGAGAGTGAGGGAGCTCTCAGATTGCACTCAAAATATCTTAATTTTTAGTACAAAGATGAACGAATGTATCAGGGGTTTGGAATGGCATGTGGTTGAGTAATCAACAGCAGATGATGAACTAACCTCCTTAAAATGCTTAATTCTTACAAATCACAATGATATCATAAGTCAAATGGATTATGCCAAAATTAGGCTGACAGTCACATTTGTTATAATGTGGTGATTTTGAAAGCCAAATTTACCAGTATCAACATACTGTATTGTAATGCTGTTCGTAGACAGAAAATCATCACAAAACGGCATTCTCTGCTAAAGCTTTTGTCTATAGTGCACATAATTAATAAGACTAAAGAACTGTTGAATTATTCTGCAAGCTAGTTTTTAGCATATATATGTTTCCCCCCTTAAATCAATATAAACTAAAATGCTTGGAGTATGTTCCATAAAGCAGTATCTGCTTGTTAAGTCGTGACAAGTCGTGATGTATGGAATACTGTTTCCGGGTCCACTCATTTGAATTAAGAAATATTTGTTTTATTATTTTAGTCATATCACACATTAAAGTGAATTTTCTATAAAATCAAGGTGTGCACAAGAGTCTCTGGGCTTGCTGCATCACAAACACCAACATTTTAACAATTTATAAAAAATGTATCACTTTCTGGCCATCTGATATTAGGCATGGGTATATAGATATTGTGATTTTGATTTTCAAAGTAATACATCTCTTGGTAAATGTTTATTATTACCATTTGTTGAATCTCCCCATACAGTTTGATATAGCATTTGGACCCGGAAGCAGCTTTGTGTGACGTCACGCTTAACAACCGGATATGTCATACACCAGGAATTACACAACCTTAAATCACACATAAGATCAGTTGCAAAAAAAAAAAAAGAGGTTACTTTAAGTGTACCCAGAGCAACTTGTTTAAAAAACCTACACAGCAATAATATCTTCCAAAGCACAAACTTTTAATCATTCTTTCTTTTTTAAAATTATGTATTTAGCATAAAACTAACAATATAATTGTAGTTCACAGTAATAAAAAAAAGTTGTAGGTTAATCAACCGAAAATTTAGGGTTAATGTGACAGTAAGTTAAAAGGTTAATTTACCCAAAAATAAAAACTAATAGTAATTAACAAAATAATCTTCATGTTTGGGTGAACTAACCCTTTAACTCTACTTTCTGAAATACCCCTCTGGTTTACTTGGCTTTCTACATAATAAAAGTTTACATGGAGCACTGAACATGCATCAGTAAAACTATCCTGAATTTCTATTGGCTGTTTCATGCCCCATTCTGGTGTTGGCATTGCCCTATTATTGCATTACAATCTTATCAAACAGATGAATAAGTTTGTCCTGCACTCAGCTCTGAATCAGCTCCTCTAGTCTGCTGGTGAGTCTGGATCATCAGGTTTGGGTTTGGCCAGGTTAGAGCGCACCCGAGCCTGATCTACAGCATCTAACAGGTTCTTGGCATCCATGGCCAAAGTGTGTGCCGCTGTCAGCATCTGTTTCTTGCACTCCTCCTTCAGCGAGGTGATAGCGTTCTGTTGGGCAAGACGCATCTTACTGATGAGCTCAGCCAAGTCTTTATTTAACAGCTTCTGAGTGCCTTCAATCTGAGAGCACAGACAAAGGCATGTTGAGTTCACATTTGCACTTATCTGTATTGGAGAAGATTTAACTCGCTCTTAGCACCACTTTGGCAACGCCAAACTTGGCAAAAAGTCATCAAATCAGATTGATACCTCTGTTCTACAAGAAATGTGCAGAGTTGGTAGTATGTCATCCACACTGTTGATCAGATCTCGTAATGAAAGTCCGACAGTCTGCAAAAAAAAAAAAAAAGTTTAATACTTAAAATACAACTTAAGATACTTTAATGAAACATAAAATGTTTTTTGTGCCTTAAAGTGATAGTTTACCCCAAAATGAAAATGTATACACTATTTACTCACCATCAAGTGGTTGACAATCTTTATTAGTTAATATTTTTTTCAGTTATACACAAAAAGATATTTTTTAAAAAGCTGAAAACCTGTAAACAATCGACATCCATAGGAGAAACAAATATAATGGAAGTCAATGGTTACTGCTTTGCAGCTTTATTCAAAATATCTTATTTTGTGTTCGACATAATAAAGAAACTTGAGTGACAAGTCAAGGGTGAGTAAATAATGACAGAATTTCCATTTGTGGGTGAACTATCCCTTTAACAAAGAACCCTAGTAAAAACCAAACATTCTATATGAAAATCATAAAGTAAGTTGTTTTAAGATAGTCATAGCTTTTATTTACAGCATGTGATGACTTTTATTTACAGCATGATTTACTTTACAACACTTCTATGATCTTTTTGCACTTTCTAAGGCTGCATTTACACTTACTTATGTTTTACACTTACTTATGTTTTCATTTTAATATGGTATTTTAGAATAAAATCTTGTCTATACTGGTGTTTACTGCATTTCAGAAAAAGCAATCTCTGTACACACTATAAAACCTAACATGCATGATACCCATTCATGCACACTGAGCATGAATATATTTTGCTGGCATCCATACATGTTTTCTATCTACTTGCATGCCAGAATAGTATGGATGCCAGGCTTAAAGCCCAAAGTCCACATTTACACCTGTTTTAACATTTCAATAGAAAATGAAATACAAGTGCTTTGGCAGAGTAAATGTTCATGGGTTTGAATTTAAAGTTCAAAAACACAAAAAAAGACTATGATTGTTATGGGACAAGCTATAAAAAAAGCACACAAAACACACTGCAACCCATTAGGCTGCAATTCAACCATGTTTACCTGGACTCAATGGAGTAACAGAAACCTCTAATGCTTCTTTAAAAAGCACAGAGACATACACTTACCGGACACTTTATTAGTTACACCTTACTAGTACCGTGTTGGACCCCCTTTTGCCTTCAGAACTGCTTTAATCCTTCATGGCATAGATTCAACAAGATACTTGAAATATTCCTCAGAGATTTTGATGCATATTGACATGATAGCATCCCGCAGTTGCTGCAGATTTGTCAACTGCACATCCATGATGTGAATCTCCCGTTCCACCACATCCCAAAGGTGCTCTATTGAATTCAGATCTGGTGACTGTGGAGGCCATTTTTGAGTACTGTGAACTCAGTCTGAGATGATAAACACTTTGTGACATGGCGTGTTATCCTGCTGGAAGTAGCCATCAGAAGATAGTACACTGTGGTCAGGGATGAACAAGGTCAGCAACAATACTCAGGTAGGCTGTATTATTGACAGGATGCTCAATTGGTACTAATGGGCCCAAATTGTGCCAAGAAAATATATCCCTGCTCTTCTGCATACCTCGGTTGTAACAAGTGGTTCTTTGAGTTACAGTTGCCTTTCTATCAGCTGGAACCAGTCTGGCCATTCTCCTCTGGCATCAACAAGGATTTTGCATCCACAGAAATGCCGCTCACTGGATATTTTCTCTTTTTTGGATCATTCTCTGTAAACCCTAGAGATGATTGTGCATGAAAATCCCAGTAGATCAGCAGTTCCTGAAATACTCAGGCCAGCCCGTCTGGCTCCAACAACCATGCCGCGTTTAGAGTCACTTAAATCATCTTTCTTCCTCATTCTGATGCTCGGTTTGCACTGCAGCAGATCGTCTTGACCATGGCTGCGTCCGAAACCGCATACTTGCATACTATACAGTATGCTAAAATCAGTATACGAGCCGAGTAGTATGTCCGAATTCATAGATTTGGAAAATTAGTATGCGAGAAGTACCCGGATGACTTACTACTTCCGGCGAGATTCTGAAGTGCGCATCCCATGCACGCTGTGCTATTCCATGACGCCCCGCGAGAAAATTCATAAATGGCAGTAAAGTGACGCAACTGACGCAGGTAGATTACGTGACCATGACAAAATGGCGGATGTAGTATGTCCGAATTCCATTCATACTTCTTACGTTCATACTGTTTAGAACGTACTTTTCTAACGGCCGAGTAGTACGTTTAAATTCAAATGCAGAACCTACTGAGTAGTAGGCGGTTTCGGCCGCAGCCCATGTCTACATGCCTAAATGCATTGAGTTGCTGCCATGTGATTGGCTGATTTGCTTTAACAAGCAGTTGGACAGGTGTACCTAATAAAGTGACCGGTGAGTGTATATTTTTGTCAAACGAAGAAATCGTTGATGGGAAATGCACAAATGCTCAAATGCACAGCATGTTAAGAAATCACATGTAATTGGAAAAAGCAGCTAGGTTTGTCACTTTTTTGTGTTAGTGTTGTTAGCTTTTGACTTGCATTTTATAAGTCATCCACGTTTACAATTTCAGCTAAAAAAATCTTCTTCAATGCTATAACTGAAGTGAAAAGTCAACTACAACTCTGATGACCTGAAGGTGAGTAAATAAACATGAAATTATCAGATGGTCACCTTGACAGGAGAGATGTATTCAGTAGACGGCAGTGTGTTAATGTCGTTTTTTAGCTGCACCACCACTTTGACCACGTCCATGACACACTGGTACACGGTGTCCTCTGAACGGTCCAGTTCAGCTGTAGGTGCAGGCTGACACAACAGACATGAAACTGAGTCACAGATCTTATCATTGTGAAGTCAAATATATTTATTTACACACCAAATATGTCTACTGTACATAAGAGTGTTGGTAAATTCAAGTTGGAGTCCTAACCTGCACTGCAATTCTGGGTGGTTTTGAAGGAGGATGATGGAGTTCAGCTTTAAGCGAATGCAAGAGAAAGCCAGTATAGGAGTTAAAACATTAATACAACACTGTAATTCTATTCATTTTCTCATGAAATACAGTATGTGACTTATTCATAGAACGTAAAATAAAATAAATGATACAGAGGACTGACCATAGCTGAGTGGTGGTTCAGGTGGCTGGGGAAAAATATATATACATATACAATTAATATACAAAATTATCTAAAAAATTATTAGCACCCTTGTGACATTTTAAATATTTTAAAAATATTCCCTGAGTGTTGTTTCATTTTTTAATTGAAAAATTCTATTAACACATATTTAAACATAGTTTTAATAGCTAATTTATAATAAATACTTTTCTTTGCTACGATGACAGTACATAATATTTCACTAGTAGTTAATTCATTCATTTTATTTTCAGCTTTAGCTTTATTAATCTGGGGTCACCACAGCGGAATGTACCACCAACTTATCCAGCATGTGTTTTACGCAGCGTATGCCCTTCCAGCTGCAACCCATCTCTGGGAAACATCCATACACACTCATTCACACACATACACTACAGACAATTTAGGTTACCCAATTCACCTATGCCACATGTCTTTGGACTTGTGGGAGAAAGTGGAGCACCCAGAAGAAACCCACACGAACACAAAGAGAACATGCAAACTCCACACAGAAATGTCAACTGACCCCGCCGAGACTCAAACCAGCAACCTTCTTGCTGTGAGGAGACAGTGCTACCCACTGCGCCACCATGATGCCCATTTTACTAGTAATATTTTATATTATATTTTACAATATACTAGAATTAAGCTTAAAGTGCAATTTAAAGTCTTAAATATTGGTTAAATATAGGCAAGTTAATGGACAACAGTGGTTTGTTCTGTAGCCAATTTGAAAAAAAAAAATCGTTGGCTAATAATTTTGACATAAAAAATTATATATAATAAAATTTAAAACTAATTTCAGCCAAACTTAAAAAAAAACATCTTCTAAAAAGTTTAAAATTTCAGCTGATAATTTTGCTGATAAACTGTAGAATTATATGATTACATTTTACATAAGATCTATAAACTGATAAAACAGAATTCAGAGTTCAGTTGCAAAAGTGCGGTCTAAAATCTTCTAAAATCAGCATTTTTCTTAGCCTCCTATGTTCATGTTCAATTATTTTAGTTCAATTATAAGCAATGAAAAGAACCAATTCTTTGCAATAATTGTGAAATTACTAAACTTACACACTGGACAGAGATCAAAAAATGCTAATTTTTTAGTAGATGTTTTTGCATCTGAACTCTTGTAATATGTAATATGAACTATAAGAAAAAAAGAGCACACCTCAGGGATTTTAGTGCCTTCATGAACCATTGGGTCCTAAAAAAAAAAAGCAATTATTCAAGTATTATTCAATTTGTCAAGTATTCAATTTGTTTTATGAAAATATTTCCATAAATAAATGCCAAAAAATAGGGTATCATCCTTACTAGAAGCTTCTCCTCCTTCTTTAACCATTTGGTGTCTTCCTCCATTTGCTCTTTCTGCATCTTCAGTGTGTCCTGTAATCGATCCTTCTCCAACTGCCACAGCCGCTGAGCATCTTCTTTACTGGACGGCCCGAAGCTGAAGTCACCCTCCTACACCAGATACACACCCAAGTAGATTTCAAAATCGAGAAAATAATGTTGTTGTTTAAAATTTATGTACTGGGAAATAATGTCCAATTAATTTTCTTTTAATAAAATCAAACAAATAAAAAATAAAGAAATTTGAAAATAGGAATCATGGCAAAATTTTACCCCAAGACTTAGTCGCCGGTTTGGAGTCTTCGGGATGGACAAGAGGTTAGTTGAGTCCACAGGTGACTGATAATCACACGGACTGGCCAGATCTGGTGAACTTGCACATAAAGCCTCATTAAGCTGGTGAAAATAAAATAATATGTCACATCAGTATGTATTATTATGTTTATTTAGCTATTAAATATTTACTTTTTGAAAAAAACAACAACAATCATGATACAAAATGTACAAAAGTCCAGTGAAATGCAATTAAATGTTTATTATTATTATTTTTATTATTAATAATGTTTAATTTAACAGCAATAGTTATATATATTCACCAATTATATAATATATATACACAAATAATTTCAGGCATGTTTACAACAATAATCATTTTATGACATATTAATTAATTCTATTTTGCTAATTTAGTATGATCACTATTTTTTATATATTTTAATAAATGAAGGTCAGTATAAGTATGTTATTTTTTATCTAAATATATCTGTTATACTGAATCATGATGCTAATTGAACATGATTTCACTCAGAGTTTGACATTTTATTTCACAAACGTTATTTGAATCATTTGCTTGCATTTTCTGCAACACTTTTGTAAATGTAAATTTATGTAGTCACAAAAATCTTGTCTTTGACCCATATGTAATATTTAATAAACAAAAACAAACAAAACAAAAAAAACATTTAATCAATAGTTATATGTAAAATTGGTATTAATTTGCATGCATTTACATACATGCAATGACTCTATATAACACTTTGGTTCTTAGTATTCTAAATATGAAAACAGATGTTATCAGACCTTTATGTAATATTTATTTTCCAAAAAAAAAAAAAAATCCAGAGAAATGTAGTAATTTCTAGTGGCTTCCTAATTTTTTCCATAGAGGTTGTGAAATATATAATCTTTTACAAATGTGCCCTTTTCATACAAATTTCTTGTCACTGATGGCATTAACTGGCAAGAGGGCGGCACAACCTGTTTCTAACATGAGATCAGCAAAAATATAGCAAACCACAACCATCCAATTAATTCCTGGGTAGGGTTGCACCAGCTGTTCGTAAGTTCTTTCTTAAACTGGAATGTAAAGACATTACTAGGGATTTTGGAACTACTAGCTTGTTTGTAACTAAATTTGTTCTTACTTCGGTTGCACCACATGTTCTTAAAGCAAACCGTAGTTAGTAGGTTGTAAGCTCTCCGTAAAGTAATGCATAGTCACATTGAATGACATTATATTTAATAAAATGCATTTAAATTGTTAAACTGCTTTGAAATCCTGAAACTAATACAACTATATCTAACTGTCCTATGAACATTAAATAACAAATACATACATACATGAAATTACAAAATGCATACATTTTTATAGTACATTAAATTACAGTCAGTCACTAATAACAGACGACGCACATACTTGCATCGTAAGCCGTGAATACACAAAGTTATCAAAACATTAAACTTGACTTTTTTTTATATCCTAGATATGAAAGAGAAAAGAGCAGGAAGAAAAAATCAGTCATGGAGAAATTCTCATTTTAATTGATGGATACATTTAACACAAAACACTGCTTGATAGAAAATTAAACTCTTTTTTCACAAACCGAAAAAAAAATTGAGATTTGGGAGGAAAATAAGGCTGTGAGTAGAGGGAGATCATTCTTCATTATGATCGCGAGCTCCTCCTTATGTAAACTAATCTAGTCGTCATCCCATTTTCTACCGTTATGGTGGGAGGCTGCCGTAAATATTTAGTTTGAACATAGCCTTACGTTAAAACTAAGTTAGGTGGTGCAACACAAAAATATTTAGTATTGTATACATTTTATCTTTGTGTCCATTTAAGTCACAACTAGGCTACATTTTTACTTGCTGTCACACTTTTGTAAAAAGACTTGCAACTCCCATTTTATGTTGACTTAAAATAAAATAAATACACTACCTGAAGATGTAGGCCGACTCCAAGTGTATTTCCAAAGCGAGTAGTGTTGACTCTGGAAGGCTGGAAGAGTAAACAAAATACACTGCTTGTTAAGAGGAACCTGAATCCGCAACTGAGTGTTATGAGCAAACAAACGGCATATGAAAGCTGACTGCTACCTTTGGTGGAGGTTCACTAATGTTAATCTTGGGCTCCAGGGTCCGGATGTTACGAGCCTTGTCTCGCTCTCTCTCAACCTCCAACTCCTTCTCCATTTGGTGAACATCACTGTTAATAAGTGTCAGTAAATGAATGTCAAAACCAGGGCTTGACATTAACTTTTTTGATCACAAGCCACTGTGGCTAGTAGTTTTCCAATGTTACTAGCCACCTGGCATTTTCATGAGCCACAATTTAGTTGTTAGAACAATATATTTTCTATGCAAAAATTTGACTTTGTCATCCTAAAAGTCATCCTCTTTGGAATTATGTGTTATGTCCATGTGTCTCCTCATTCATTACACTTTTTGTATGCCTAGAGCTGTGACCTTGCTCAATGAGGATGAGCAGATGTGTTGAGGTTTCATAGTATCACATTGCAATTAGTTTTATTTCACATGACATTTTAGGGCTCAACACTAAGGATTTACCAATTTTCTCTCTAGCCACACCAAACTAATTATTTCCTTGCCAAAAATTTTAAATAATGTGTCAAAACAAGCTAAATATAGCAGTATACATACACTTTTTATTCAACAAAAATGTTCTTAAAAACAATTGACATTTAAAAATGTATCTAAAACTACGCACAGTAGTCGGTCCTGGCTGAAGGTCCCAGATGACCAGTTAACTATACATAAATGGAGAGTTAATCCCCTATTAAACAATGTTATTGTAAAGTATGATAATTAAACCATATTAATAAAAATATTTGTAAGCAAAAAAAAACGTATGTTAAACATTCCGTGTGCGATATCGTGAAAGGATGATGAAAGCACAAGGTTAACGTTAGGCATATCAATTATCTGTTCGAAGAATGGTTAAATTAAAAAGCAGTAACCGCTGTTACTTACAAAAAATCTCAAACTCTTGAAAGCAGCAGGACTGTGGGTGCACGAGCACCGATTTTTTTCACTCTGTTTAAAAGAGAACCGATTGCACCCGTTGCGTTTTCAAGCACAGTTGCTTTGTGCAAGGAAACAAGACATGGGAGCTTTTAAGAACTCGTGCGCATCACATCAGCTGCGCGTGTGACACTTAAGCCCTCGTCAGTGAGAGTCACCTGTCTCATCATGCGCCTGGTCATCCTCTCATTCGGTATTTACCTGCTTTCTTTTGGTTGCCCGAACAGTTATCAGTCATGCTTTTATTTGATTCTAAGATCACATTTGCACGCATATTGACAATCGGTTATAAACTAAAACTCTAATCTTTAGTGACCAGCCTGCACTGGGAATTTAACAATTATTTTCAACCAGCCAAAGTGGCTGGCGAGAGCGACTGTCTAACTTGCCACAGCTGAAATCTACCCGCATTTGGCGAGTTGATGGGTGTTAATGTCAAGCCCCGGTAAAACAAGACTGAAAAATGTCAGTCAGTGCAGTGTTTTAATTAGTAATATTCAAAGAGAAACAATGACACCCCATTTTGCAGATAACTCTCAAAAATCAGCCTGAAATAAACTGATGCAGTTTATTCAAATAGAAAAGATCTGATTTAAAGAATGTGGTGAAACTGAAAAAAAGTCTTACACTAGTTGGCAACCCTTTCTGCATTAAAAAACGTAAAAAAATATATTATTTTATATACATATTTTCTATAAATATATATTTTTTGTATTTCTTAGTTTCTATTTATTATTTTGCTTGATTTTATTATTTTGTATGTGTTTCTGTTTGTAATGTTTTTAGTGCTAGCATACTTTAAATTTGATTCAGAGAGTAAAAAGAGTAGGGAAAAAAAGAAACAAAATTTGAAACAAATTTTCCTCTCTGTAAATAGACTGGAACAGATTATGTCTTCTTGTCTCTTTAAAAAAAATCTGTCTCTCTGATTGACAAACATCAATAAAAACAGAGTTAAACTAATAAACAGAGAGTGGGTTAATGTCTTTACATGCTGGACGAAATCTGTGTAATGGTCAAAATCTGTGATTAATGTATGATTAAGCCAATGGGGTATATGCACACAGACTTTTAATTTCAGTCAGCCAGCCCCGGGGCTTCCGGTTAATTGTCATCCCATACAAAATCGCCACGTGTAAGATCTGATTTCTTTATAAAAACAGAGATCTTCACTGCCTGGCTGAGATACAATATAAAGTGGCTCTCAGAATGCACAAGAAGCACTGCATTAAACTATATTTTTCTTATAATTATGTCTTTAAAATATGGAAATTAAATTTTAAAGTATTTTCAATGCAATTTCTGTGCAGATCTGTATTTAAACAGTCTTTTTAATCTTTAATCTTGAACGGCTCTTTTTACGCCTGAACAACTAAATGAACGCTTAAGTCTGTTTAATTGAATGTATTTTAATGACATTACAACATCGATGCTGTAAAAGGAACCTTATGAAATGTAAAATAGTCACATTAAGCCTTCATCAAGTTCATCATTGGCTGAAAAACACTAGCTGTACATATAGCCTATTACTCCAAAGCAAAAGAGGTGGAAAACCAAGTGCCTTGTCAGCTTTTGAAGGTTAATCAGATTTAAAAATTGTGCATGTAAACCTCTTTGGAATAAAGTCATCTACTTTGGGTCAGAAACCTGATATTGCAGGCTAGTTCAGTGAAGGTGGGTCTGTCGCGCGGGTCGTAGCTCCAGCAGCGGGTCATGAGTGAGTACAGGGCAGGAGGGCACTGCTCAGGTTTGGGCAGCCTGTTGCCCTGTTCCAGCTGGTTTATCACATCACGGTTGTCCAGCCAGTGGAACGGCTGTTTACCTTGATTCATAATCTCCCAAACACACACAGCTGGATGGCAAAACAAAACAAAACAAAAGAGGATCAAATGAGCATTAGGGGGAATGACAAACTTTTTGTATAAATGTGTGTGCAAATTTGATCTTATGGTGTCCATATCATCTGTACACACTTTTGTTTGTGCACAATTGAATACTGCAGTTAATAAAGATAACTGTGCATAATTTCAAGATCATTTGTGATTTGTACATTTCAAATGTGGAAGACAGGTGTATTCATGTATTTATTTGTTATTGTTGTGCAAGACGTTTAATAGCTCTCTAATAGGCATCCAAGCATAGAGGTTTTGGCAAAAACAAGACTAAGAACTATCAGTGAACATCTTACAGATGTTTAAGAATAGCCCAAAATTAGATTACTCATCAAATATGGAATGAATGATGATTACACATGTAAAGTCTGTCTAATTTGTCTATTTGAAGACTAGAAGTCTAGTTTTGGGCTATTCTTTCATCTATTAGATTTTTGCTGGCAGCCCAAATTTAGTCCATTTTTAGCTAAGACATACAGTACAGTATATGTTTAGGTAGACACATTTGTAAATACAAATTATCTTCGATCAAATGTAGAGTAATTTCTGAAGAAATATAATTTATATACATTTTATACCTATACCTTGTATAGGTGAGGCCCATGAATAGGAAAAATGACACGATTCTGTAAAGTTTACAAAACATTCAGCAACGTTAACATTCTCTTAGAATAAAACTAGATTTATGATGTGAGACTTTTCGAACCTTGTATGTAAACAAACTTCCAGAATGCTCTGTGCATTGAACATGTCAAATCTTTACCCTACATCACAGTTGTCAAATTCAGTTCCTAGAGCTCTGCACAGTTTAGCTTTAATCCTAATTAAAGACACCTGATCAAACTAATTGAGTCCTCCAGTCTTGTTTTAATCCTCCAGGTTTGAAGCTAAACTATGCAGGGCTGTGAGTTGGTGAGAGTTTTACACCCCTGCCCTGCATTAACTGTTTTTTTTTTTTTAATGTTTCAGTCAGTTCTTTTTTATGTTTTAAATTAATATTTTTGTCAAATATGCAATAGATTAATTAGACATTCATTTCAGAACAATAAAAAAAAAATCTACTGAAAAAAAAAGCAAAGCCAAAAGTTGTGTTGTCTGTGGTGACCCCTAATAAATCAGGGACTAACACGAAGAAAAATGAATGAATAAATGAATGAAGTCATATTGTCTATACTGGGATTGTCTTTTGTGCACTTTCTCCTTGCTTCAGTACTGATGACAGAGAATCAGCACAGATACGTGAGGCCATCCATCAGAAAGCTTGAGAATGCTCATGATTCACAGAACATGACAGATGAGCTCCAGAAACAGACTGCATTCTGTTCGACTAGTCATGTGTTATGTGATGGGCTCAACTAATAAAAGGATGACCTGTTGATTTGTCAAGATCAGCTTTAAGGAAGATGTCAGTAAATTGAAGGCAAATATAAATTAAATACTGAAAAAAATATTACAGTTTTGTCTGTATCACTATTTTCTTAAACAGTTCCACCAAGGCATTTGTTTATAATGAACTGGCAAACTGTGAAAAGTCGTGAAGGAAATGAAAGTCAGTTATCATATGATAATTTGTATAAATTAAGTTTAATAATGGCCCTGGAGCGCTGAATAATGTTTGTAAGCAGAGCATGCCAAAACAGGAAATTGGATTCATAAAAATGAATTATGTGCCCACCGAGAACTTTATGATGACTAATAAAGAGCCATGGAGGCAATTTTAGAAATAATGGCTTCTAAACACCTTTCAGACTTGAAGTATGAATATATACACTAAAAATGCCGATGTTTTTCACCCAATCATGTGAATGTCATTCTAAAGTGGTGATAATAATTTAATTGGTGCAATGACCATGTGTTAAAATTTGAGGATTTTTTTCTATTCACTCACCAAACATCCACACATCACTTGCCGCGGTGAAGCGCCTGAAGTTAATGGATTCAGGAGCCATCCATTTGATTGGTAAACGAGTAACAGATGCTGCAGACATAATGCAAGGTAATGAGAAATTCAATGCTTGCTAAACAAAAAATTAACAACACAACAAAAAATACTTTAGAAGATTTATATAATGTGGTGTTAGTGGATATTGGGTTATTGTAATTTTAAAAGGGGGTTAAATGATCAATCTTGAAATGATATGTTTTCACAAGTATTCTGAGTGTGTAAAAACAGCTGAGGGAACCTTTGTAATATTCTTCATCCTCTATGTATCTGGAAAGACCGAAGTCACCCAGCTTAACACACTCAGGTGTGGCAACAAGCACGTTTCGTACAGCGATGTCTCTGTAAAAAGAATCACAAAAAACAAATATGAAAACACCCAACATAGATCATCCAAAAATATATTATTTTGTTTCTAATTCAGTTGCACACAGACCATCTAAGATGTAAAAACATTGATGATTTTTTAGCTTAAACCATAGACCTTGATCATTCATATACAGTATTATACACTCACCGGCCACTTTATTAGGTACACCTTACTAATACCGGGTTGGACCCACTTTTGCCTTCAGAACTGATTAAATCCTGGAAATAGGTACTGGAAATATTCCTCAGAGATATTGCTCCATATTGACATGATAGCATTACGCATTTGCTGCGGATTTGTTGGATGCACATCCATGATGCGAATCTCCTGTTCCACCACATCCCATAGGTGCTCTATTGGATTGAGTTCTGGTAACTGTGGAGGTGGTTTGAGTACAGTGAATTGTCATATTTAAGAAACCAGTCTGAGATGATTCGCGCTTTATGACATGGCACGTTACCCTGCTGGAACTATCCATCAGAAGAGGTGTACACTGTTGTCATAAAAAGATGGACATGGTCAGCAATAATGCTCTGGTAGCCTGTGGCATTGTCACGATGCTCAATTGGTACTAACGGGTCCAAAGTGTGCCAAGAAAATATCCCCTATACCATTACACCACCACCACCAGCCTGAACTGTTGATACAAGGCCGAATGGATCCATGCTTTCATGTTGTTGATGCCAAAGTCTGACCCTACCACTTGAATGTTGCAGCAGAAATCGAGACTCATCAAACCAGGCAACGTTTTTCCAATCTTCTATTATCCAGTTTTGGTGAGCCTGTGCAAATTGTAGCCTCAGTTTCATGCTCTTAACTGACAAGAGTGGCACCCGGTGTGGTCTTCTGCTGCTGTAGCCCATCCGCCTCAAGGTTGGATGTGTTGTGCATTCAGAGATGCTCTTCGACATACCTCGGTTGTAACGAGTGGTCATTTGAGTTTTGCCTTCCTATCAGCTGGAACCACTTTGGTCATTCTCCTCTGATTTCTGGCATCAACAAGGTATTTGCGCACATAGAACTGCTGCTCACTGGATGTTTTTTTTTCTTTTTTGGACATTCTCTGTAAACTCTAGGGATGGTTGTGCGTGAAAATCCCAGTAGATCAGTAGTTTCTGAAATACTCAGACCAGCCCGTCTGGCATCAACAACCATGCCACATTCAAACTCACTTAAATCCCCTTTCTTCCCAATTCTGACGCTCAGTTTTAACTGCAGCAAATCGTCTTGACCATGTCTACATGCCTCAAGGCATTGAGCTGCCAGGTAATTGGGTGATTAGAACATTTAGAATTAGTTGGACAGGTGTACCTAAAAAAGTGGCCGGTGAGTGTATATCAGTTTGTTGGAAAGAGCAATAGTATTGCTTCATTAGACCCTGATGTATCAGCAGGAACCATGAATATTTGTTTAGTTTTGTCTGTATATATTTTTTTACTCTAAAGTGCTTGTAATTGTTGACTTGCATTTTATGAATCACCAAGGTCCACTGTTTCAACTAAAATAATCTTTTATATTATGCTGGAGAAAAACATTCACCAAACAAACCAAGAGACCCCCACTAATAAAAAGAGAACACCCCCTAAAAGGTACTAAATTATTATATATTTTAAATCATATATAATAATGTTCCTTTGATTCTCTAAATATAAATTTAGTTTATTTCCACGTGATTTAAGAGTGATTTCCAAAATTATAATTGTGCATTGCAGGAACGGTGAAAAGAAAAAAGAGTGGTCAATATGATTATTTTTGTTCATTGACGTTTGGCGAATATGTATTAAAGTGTTCAAAAATTACACTCAAGATATGTATGATATTAATTTATTCGTTTTCTTTTTGGCTTAGTCCCTTTATTAATCATGGGTCGCCACAGTGAAATTTACCTCCAACTTATCCAGCATATGTTTTACGCAGCGGATGCCCTTCCGGCCACAACCCAACAATGGGAAACACCCATACACTCTTGCATTCAAACACATATACTACAGCCAATTTAGCTTATTCAATTAACCTATGCCACATGTCTTTGGACTGTGGGGGAAACCGGAGCACCCGGAGGAAACCCACATGAACACGGGGAGAACACGCAAACTCCACACAGAAATGCCAACTGACCCAGCCAGGGCTCAAACCAGCGGCCTTCTTTCTGTGAGGCGATCATGCTACTCAGTGCGCTACCATGACACCCATATTTATGATATATAAGATAAAGGTCTCTTGAATCTTAAGTTATTTTTAATTTTCTTTAAAAGAAATTTGTATTATACTTTTTTCAACAATGATAAATGTTTCTTGACAATAATAGCATGATTTCTGAAGGATCATGTGGCACTGAAAATTGAAGCAATAAGCTTTGCTATAACAAGAGCGGATTACATTTTAAATATAGTAAATTACAAAGCTGGCACTTTTGAAGTGTAATATTTTTGACAATATTACTTTTAAATGCAGCCTTGATAAATACAATTCTTCTAAAAACATAAATAAAAAATCATACCGACCACAAACTTTTTGACAGTAGTGTATACAACACGAAGAATAGAAAACATTCAAGAATACTAAATTAAATGTCGCACCGGTGGACCATGTTCATTCCCTGTAGGTAAACCAGTGCTTTGCAGAGCTGCAGGCTAAACAGAACCAGAGTCACACTGGTCAAACTCTGCTGATTTTTCGTCAAGTACTTCCCCAGCTGCAAGCAGAAAGTAAATATTTTAGATGACAATTTGTAAAGCAAAATAAAATGTCTGCTTTGTTAATGTTGAGCATTACGTATCATATAGGAATACAGGCTTTCCTCTGTCCTGAATTGCATTTTCAGCTGTTCTATTGGTTAAAATCACAGCCATGCTGAGAGCTCAGGCTGGTCATTTTGACAAGACTCTATTTTGTTGATTCATTCAATATTCAAACTCCTGTGAGTTTGTAAACAGTTTATGAGGGTTTTACAGGGACCATAAATGTTAACCGAGCCATATCTATAGCATTCACTTAATTGAGCCAGCTACATCAATCACAGTCTTTCCAGCAAATGGAATTAGACTATGGATTGAAGGGGAATTTTATTGATTTTATTTTAAAGTTACGTAAACCCCTCTATCTCATCAAATATATTACCATACATCCCAAAATAATCACTCATAGTGACAAGATTATGGGTACAGCAATTTTCCAAAAGCCGTGATTTGACATTTGATATGACAGTAAATAGTAGCTATAAATTCATATAACTTTACGACCACAACCATGTGATTGTGCATGTGTTTTTAAACATCTGTATGTCTGTGTATGCCTGTGTGTATATGAAAAAGAAATAATGAAGAAACAGATCGCAATAATAAAGTGGCAGTGACGAGTGGAAGGCAGAGTTTACTAACAGGGTGATAAAATCCAAAATAAGAGCTGTTGTTTAAGTACCTCCCCTTGTTGACAGAGCTCCATCACGATCCATACAGGGTCTTCCTCAATGACTCCTATCAGCCGCACTATGTGTGGATGGTCCAGGTTCTTCATGATAACTAGACAGGTGTGATGATATAAAGTAAATAAGAATCTGGTGCAAAAGGTCACTAGCCAGTCATTTCCTTCACAGGACTGTAGGACTTGGTCCCCACAATGTAGCATAAACAAGTGTACACACACACACACACACACACACACACACACACACACACACACAC